>CATIWR010478254.1:0-36023 GCA_949677035.1 Omphalea diandra | reverse complement strand
GCAGCATTGGCACGACAACGAGCACAAGATAAAGACCGGCAGACCCCCTTTTCCACTGCTGCCCAAGATGCTGGATTTCGCTATTATGGTGGCAAACTTGATGACATCACTGTTGTTGTTTCATATATCACCAGTTCTGATGATGTATGACTCCTCTCTCTCTCTCTCTGGCATACTTATACACCCACTGTCCATGCACTTCTATTGTTGTTCCCTTTCTTAATGCAACTCTAATTTTCTTTTACCTCATTGCTGATTATATTTATATGGGAATCTTTTGAGCACTTGTGTGCATGCATGCACACATGACTTGCACAAAGTTTGTTACAGAAGTCCAATTTATTTTAGGTGAGGAACCAAAATGGCATTTCTCCACCATGTCAATAGACAATTAGGCAGTATATTATCCATTGTCATAAATAATCCTTATGTCTCTCCTGGGTTGTTTAGATGCTTTTATATTTTGAATTTCTTGTAAAGGAAAACCATAATTGTTTGTATGCATGATAGTTTAAGCTTTTTAGAATAATTCAGTAATTTTCATCTAAAATCACTAAGCTCTCTTTCTTACTTACAGATTCACAGACTCGCATAAACACACACTCACACATGAATGTACCAAATTCTTGTGAACTTTGGTTTTAGAGCCTTATGATGTTATAACCATGTAGTGCTGACTACTTGTATGATTGTGGCTCTGCTTGCGTTTCTCCTTGTTTTCACTTGACTGACTGGATGACGTTTCACCTGAGTCAGTACTGATGTTTGTTGTAATATATAGGCAATATTCTTCATCTGAAGGTGCTACCTAGATTACTTAATAAAATTCTCTTAGTGTGCTTGAGATCAAATGCCTGGTAGAGGTGTGGGATTTACTTTTATTTTCACATGGGGTGGAAAAGGATGATTTATCATTGTGGTATTAGTACATGTTACCATATGGGTGGAAGTTAGTAGTAGGGAATGTTTCTCTTAGATCCTTAATCTATGTTGCCTGCTTATTGCTGTCCATCGTTCCCATCTCCAAGCATGTTGTTGGATTTTTTCAATATTGACTCCCAACTTTTGATTTGATCAAGTAATTGAAATTCGAAAAGGAAGCATTCTTGGTTTATTATTGTTGCAGTAGCCAATGGTTTAGCTGCCTTCGTAGCACAACTATGCTTCATGCAGTTAAATTTTGTGTCCATTTGAATGCTAATATTTGACTCGTATCATGCAGGAACACCAATCTTCTTCTTAATAGCCTTTTAGGTTGATGTATGGACCCAGTTTTTTTCCTAGGAAGGTCATTTTATATCGTGTGGGCATCGGAGGTTCTCTTTTGTGTAAATTGTTGAGATGGAACATTGATCGATGTTGTTTTTCACTGTTGGAGCACAGCTTTTGTACATAGTCACTTCCACACCTATCATGCTCTACTTGTTTTGCCATAAAAGACTGCAGATGAGCTGGTTTCCAGCTATGATAATAGTTAAATGAATTTATAACAGTTATGTCATCATTGTCAGATTTCAGTTGTTGGACTACCATGTCTATTTGGTATATTTGATTATTATTTCACCAAAGAAATTCACTGCGTATAAGATGGAAGGTGTTTTTTTTTTTAATATGTCATCCATAAAATCAGGTTGATAATTAATCTTATTGTAAGTGTACGTGTCACTAGAATTGGCCGCATGATGCTACGGTCCTTAATATTTTAAATATATGAGAAGAAAATAATTTCAAATATATATTTATTATTCATTAAAAAAGAAAATTATTTCAAATATATATTTATTTTTCATTATTTTGTTTAACAATAAATCAAATATCGTATTTGTCATTAATGTGCTAACAAAAATAATGAAGAAGGATCATTCAGGATGCAAACACAAATTAAAAACATAAATAAATATTTTTGTGCAGAAAAAGAATTCATTTTTTTAAAAAAAAAAAAAAATCTAAATCCACAACTGAGCCTGATGTATTTAGTATTGTTTCCTTGATTAAATTCATAATCGTAGTATTGCTCGAACATAAAAATTGAGTTGATAATTAATTGATAAAAAAATCTTAGTTTTATGTCATTAATTATGCCGTGATAATTGTAGTTTTGGAAATTGATAATGACATGACCATTCTAAAAATTAAACCCCCCCTCACCCCCCCACGGAAAAAAAAAAAATCACTTAATAAGCCCTCAGGCGGCGAAGGACCCAAGCTACTAATTTTTTTTCCTCATATCAGACCTTAGAAGAGTTTTTTTTTCCCTCATATCAGACCTTAGAAGAGTATTTTTTCCCCCCCCATTATATTAGACCTTAAAAGATGTGGTTTAATTTTTAAATACAAGAGGAAAGGACAGGTTCTCTCTTCAACTGATGTCCGCTCCTTTTTACCACTTGGACTACTCAGCTACTAAATGCAATTATGCAATTCAATCCAGCTAAATTGTCATTGTTCCGATGCTAATTTCAACTGCCTTTTTATTATATCTATATAGATTAGAAGAAGGAATTAATAATAAATTTATATATTGTTTAAATTTTGAAAGTTATTTACTTATGTGGTAATTAAAGAATCATTCTTTCGATTGTTTGGAGTGTTTTCATTTTTGGGTTTTTTGAATGTTTAATATTTTTTATTTCATTTTTTTAATGAATGAAATATATTATTAACTTATGCAATTCAAGTCCATTGATATATTAAAAAAAAAAAAAAAAGAAGACCAATCCTAAGAGTAATTTGATTGGCAGTTGAATCGCAAAATAAATGTGCTGGATGGATTATATCAATTTGATAGTTAAATTACTTAAAATAGTTTGTGTGTGAATAAGGTATTATCTTATATTCATTTGATAGTTAAACTAGCTATTTAAAGTGAATTTTCTATCAAAATTGAGTTGCACTTAGATGATTTTTCCCCCTCTCTCTCTCTCTAAATTACATGTACGTGAAATACATTACCATTAAACAAAATAATGAACAAGAAGATTAGAAGTGAACAAGAAGTTCCCCACCACCGCCTACGACTTTTTAATTTTGACATTGGCTGCTTATAATAGAATTAGCACTAACCATCAACATTTAAATGCCGCTAATAACCAATGCAGCAAATGAACGACCAGTCGTTTGATATTAAGCATTTATCATTTGCGGCTCGTATCCTATCCACTTCGATCACCAACGCACCCCAACTTATAAGTCTTATCGATCACGGGGTAAGATATCTTGTCTCTACGGGAAGGAATCCATATAAGGTCACCCACGAGACACTGAATCATACCCCTGCTCGAAGACTAATTGGCGTCTATGTTTGTTTGGATTCGAGGAAAACTTGCAGTCTTAACTTAATTTTCCATATACAATAGGCACTGAAAAGAAAAGATAATGTGATTTGTGCTAAGTTTGAAGATCGAATTCATTCATACGATAGCAATCGAAAAGTAAAGTTTCAGCTTTTACCTTGTGATGCTCTTTCTTTCACCATGACGGTTTCCAGTCGTAGAGAAAAGGGCGGCGGCCAACTATTTCGCGGATCTCGAATCGCCATAGCCATTTTCATCGGCGTATTTTTTGGATGTGTCTTCACCCTTCTATATCCTCATGGATTCTTCATCTCCGATCCGGCAACCACCTCTACTCCTCTAGTTTCTACCTCTAGTCTCCAGGTTTCGATTTATACAGCCCTTTTTTCATTTTTTGTTTTAATTTGATGGCAATCTGTTGATGTTAAATTTATCGACTTAATAGAGTTGACTTTACTTCTGGTGATTGACTTCGATTGTTTAAGCTTAATATTTCCGTGATGGAATAGAAGTCATTGTTTACTTCATAATCTTAGAGACTGAGATTAGGTCATTATAATTGCTAGTTTGGACGTGGATTTCTAGTTTCTAGCTGAAAATCCTCATTTTAGTGTCATGGGATGCCTAATTTGCTTTCCTATATTGTTCAATTATTCGTAATATATTGTTTAGAATTTTACATGTGGATACTGTGAGTGATAGATCTTGTAATTTTCATCCTGCTTATTTGCTAGATGGGCTCGTCTTCCTGTGAATCTGCGGAGCGAATTAAAATGCTTAAATCGGATATTGTCTCATTATCAGAGAAGAATGGTGAGTTGAAGAAGCAAGCAAGGGAGCTTAGTGAAAAGCTGCAGCTAGCTGAACAAGGAAAATATCAAGCGCAGAAGCAGGTTTTGGTGCTGGGTAAACAGCACAAAGCTGGACCTTTTGGTACTGTCAAGAGCGTGAGAACTAACCCAACTGTTGTTCCTGATTCGTCTGTGAATCCAAGGTTGGCGAAACTCCTTGAGGAGGTTGCTGTTGGGAAGGAGCTTATAGTTGCACTTGCAAATTCAAACGTGAAAAGCATGTTGGAGGTCTGGTTCACTAATATCAAGAGAGTTGGTATACCCAATTACCTGGTTATAGCATTAGACGACCACATTGTAGATTTCTGCAAGTCAAATAATGTTTCTGTTTACAAGAGAGATCCAGATGAAGGTGTTGATTCTGTTGCAAGAACTGGAGGCAACCATGCTGTCTCTGCATTAAAGTTTCGTATTTTGAGGGAATTTTTGCAGTTGGGATACAGTGTTCTTCTTTCAGATATTGATATAGTATACTTGCAGAACCCATTTGATCATCTTTATAGGGATTCAGATGTTGAATCTATGACTGATGGTCACAATAATATGACAGCTTATGGATATAATGACGTATTTAATGAACCTGCCATGGGTTGGGCTCGTTATGCTCATACAATGAGGATATGGGTTTACAATTCTGGTTTCTTTTATATAAGGCCTACAATTCCTTCTATTGAGCTTTTGGATCGTGTCGCTTATCGTTTGTCTCGGCAACCAAACTCATGGGACCAAGCAGTTTTTAACGAGGAGCTTTTTTTCCCTTCTCATCCTGCATATGATGGGCTTCATGCTGCAAAGAGAACTATGGATTATTATCTGTTTATGAACAGTAAGGTCCTTTTCAAGACTGTGAGGAAAGATGCTAACCTAAAGAAGTTGAAGCCAGTAATCGTTCATTTAAACTACCATCCTGATAAACTTCCAAGAATGAAAGCAGTTGTAGAATTCTATGTCAATGGTAAGCAAGATGCATTGGAGCCCTTCCCTGATGGATCTGATTGGTAGGGCTATTATTACTGAAGATTACAGGAGAACTAGATTTAGCCCATAGATGGGCTCATCATTTCACTTGTTATAATTCACATGATACAAGTAGGTTAGTTTTGAGTTTCACCTTTGAAGAGCAATGCCAGATTTGAATTTTCCCTTCCTTTTCTCTTTGAGATTTATTTTGTGTTAGTTCTGCAAGTTCAGTGTATTTTCATTTGATTACCTTTGTTGGCGTGCTTGTGGTACATAGCATAAGCACCAACTGTTCCATCAATGTTTTGTTTTCTTTGCTGATGAACTACACTGCTCTTCTTATAATTTGCAAGCTTTTATTATTCACTATTTCACATGATTGATATACAAAGCTGAAGTCAATAATGTTTGAGGGGTAAGCACTAGCAGAGATTGTGACTTGTAACAGGCATGAATACCATACACCCGGCAAATGTGGGACCTAGTCCACGAACTGTGAATCCTTGATGCTGCCATCTCATAGGAACAAGTACAATTGATTTATTGCTCATTATTAATTTTCTTGCAAACCATCCATCGATGTGCTATATTATTAAATCACAAGCGTCTCTCTCGTGAGCTTCTGTTGCCAATGCAAAATACATGTGACTAAGGAACTCTTTGTCTTTATAGGTGACGTAGCATTTGGTTTGCTTAATTTTTTTTTTTTTTTTTAGTTTTGCGATTAATCTAAGTGGATCAGAGAGGAAAGATTTATCAAGCACTCCAAAAAGTACTGAGACTTCAGTCGTCTTACGGCAATGCAACAGGCTGTCATCCTAAGTAACCCTATAGGACGAAACTGACCCAAAACGAACGTAGGATCACAAAAAATCTGAGACTTAACGGTTACCAAGAGAATTATTTAGGTTGCAGACAAAATCGTGCTATTGTCGTTTGGAATTTTCTTTTCCTTATCCAATTTCCGCGCTCTCGCGCGCGCACACAGGCTCTCTCTTGATTTGCAACCCCACTTATTCAACCACCTTCATCCTTAACCCCACACTTTCCGTATTTTCTCTTTCAAAACGTTCTCCTCTAGTGTTTGCACTCTCCTCATCCACAAACCTCCAATCTTTAACTAAACTATTAACATTCTCAATCCCTGCTAATTTTGCTTCAACTAAGGATACCCAGTAACCGTTCTTTTCAGTTTCAGGATCACAGTGATTTCCCGCCTTTTTTTTTGAATAATTTCTTCATGGTAAAAAATGGAGAGGTTTTCCCACAGAGAAAGTGTTCCTTTGGGTTATAGCCCTCAAAGATATCTGAACGATCCAGTTTCTTCTCCAAAAAGCCTTTGTAAAGACTCGGATATCGATTTCAACGATGTCTTTGGTGGCCCTCCAAGGCGGGCATCCATCCAGGAGATGCGGTGCTGTTTCGGTGAAAGTGCTGAAACATATTCGTTAAGAAGAGCTAGTGATGGGGAAACAAGTTCATATCGCCTGAGGCTGTCTGGCCTAGGAGAAAAGCCCGTCTTTGGAGAGGAAGGTGTTCATAGAAGGCGATATCCAAATGAAGACTTCTTTGGCGATATTTTTAAAGGCAATGAATCTTTGAGTTCTTCTCCAAGGAAGAACGATCGAGATCCATTCTCTTCTTCTCCAGGTTCCGGAATTTTAAGCCCTGTTCGTCCCCTGCCACCAAGAGTTGAGTCCTTTGCCAGTTCATCTCTACCAGCACAATTCAGGTTTGGGTTTACTCCTATTCTTGCATTCTGTTTTCTTGTTATAACATCTCAGAGCTTGTGGCTGAGTCTATCAAAAACTGTTGCAATCAATTTATTGGTGTTTCATTGGAAAAACCTGGTACTCGTTTTGCGATTTATGAATATTTCTGCGTTCTAGATGGCGTGTGTGGTTTTTAGTTACTTTAATTTGGTGATATACCCAAATGTTTGGGCAATTAAGATATGGAATTGATTTTCTTCCCCTCTTTCCATTTAATTTTCCTCGATGGTTAATTTCGTTTAATTCCCCTTCAATAATATGTAAGGCATCTTTATTCTCATTGCTTTTTATTGTTAGAATTATATATGTAACAGAGAGATCATATTGGCGGAGTTTGGTATGAATTCCTTAAGGTCTTATAGCAACTGCTGCCAACTTTTGCAGCCTCCCTGGGAAACTGATCAAAGGGACAAATTTGCCAGCAATCAGATCTAGTGCTCGTAATCATCTAAAAAATAAGGATGGTACTTCAAATGGTATGAGCTTTTATTTAAATTCTCCTCTGTCCAGATTTTCAAGCCCAGCAAACCAAGTTCAGGAGGAGTCAGGAAATGATGTTTATTTCCAGAGCTCTTTAACCGAGGACCTGTCTAATAGCAGTGAGGACTCATCAAGCTTAGTCAAACCTGACAATGGCAGCAATTTGAAAAAGGATTCAAATGGCTCCGAGGTTCCAACCATTAGCAACCAGTTTCACTTCTCTATTTATAAATGGGCAAGCAAAGGGATACCCCTAGCATTGCCTCGTAGAGGAGGAAATAGTTCGAAATCAAAAGAAAAGATTAAATTTGAGAGAAGTTCAAGTGCTTCCGGACGGATAGCATGTGAAGGCATGGCAAAGGAATTACCTGCAGAGACTCCACAGGATATTGAGATTAAACTTGATAAAAAAGAAAGTGGCTTCCTTCTCAATTTAAGCAATCATGGTAGAGTAGAAGGACGGACTATTAAGGAGGCAGCTCTTCCTAAATCTGAGACTGATGGTCCTGATGTTATTCACTTCCAGAATACGAAAGAAACGAAAAAACCTCATTCTATCCTTGAAACAGGCTTGTTTGGAAAAACAGAAGAGAGAATTTTTTCCGTGCCTTCACAAGAAGCTCCCAAGAATGAGCTAAAGACGTTGCACTCTCTGTTGTTAGGTAATGACTGTATAAAAGGCCAATATGTTTTAGATGAATCTCATTATAAAGTTTGTAGAGTTACATTTATTTTCTTATGCAGGCTCTGATGAGATAGCTATAAAAAATGAGATAAAAGAAAGCAAGGGAAAAAGCATCAAAAAATCTGCAGCAGTCTTTGATGATAGTGAAAAATTTAAGAAACAAGATGGAAAAGCAACTCAATTGAATAGTGAAGAAACGGATAAGGCCGATTTTAAAGGTTCACCTATAAAATCACAAGACGTCCTTGCAAAGAATCAAGGCAGGGGAAAGGTCAAGGAATTCGTGAAAATTTTCAATCAGGAAGCTTCAAACAAACCCAAATTTAGTGGTTACTCCCAAATTCAGAGCTCTGGCTGGAAGGAGAGAGGCAAATCCAGGACACAGAATGATGTCAGTGTTACCACAAGTAAAGCAAATGACAAAGTCCTCTTTGCTGATGCAAATATGAACAATACACCACAAGCTTCCGTTGTGGTGCGCAGCTTATAGCAATTCTTGTTTTGCTTGCCATGCGTGATAGTACATGCAATTACATAATTTTGTGAATGATAAAATACTTCTAGAGCAGTTCTTAATGAAAGTTATAATCTTTCAGGTAGAAGGATTTCTTAAGCAGTCTGAGAAACAACATTCAGAGACAAGAACCCACAACAATAAGTCCACTGATATTTCTTCTGAACTTACAGATACACCAGCATCAATTACAGGTTTGTCGGAGCCAATATTTGGTCAGATGAATGATGTGATGCGTGATGGTGTATGGTTTATTTTCAATTCCTGGATGATGGAGCTGCACTCTTTATCTTCTAATGTCAAATATAGTAAAGATAGGGAAGAAGTATGATCATGTTTCGCATTGATCTGATTCCATATATTTCAGTTATTCTAAAATCTTTCTGCAAACGTGTTTACTTTACCGTGAGTATGTAAATGGTGATGAGATTCTACAAAATACAAATCTCATGTATATGTAGATAATTAATCTCCCTTTTCACTAAAGCAAAGCCGATTTATAGCTGTTCAAATATAATGTAATTCATTGAAGTGTTGTTATCAGCATCTATTCCTGAAGGCTCAGAAGTTATAGTTGGAGATCTAGATGATTCCTTCCAAGGGAATATCCTGGTAGGTAACCAAAGCCTGTATTTTACTTAGCAATTTTATTTCACTTTTCAGAGTTTTTTTTTTTTTTTTTAACCTTTTCGAAAAGGAAAAATCTGTTGATTTTGGAAAGATGAATGACTAGAACATCTGATCTTGATGCTAATTATGCGTTTGATAAATTGTAATAAGAAACTAACTTAAAATTGAACCTCATATTTCTGTGTTAGCCAGAAATTTTGTAATTCTTTAACAAGCTAGTTTAAATTTGGCCTGTGAGCAGATTAAAGAATTACCCCAGCATGAAGATGAACTCCCAGAAGCTGGTGATAGCCAAGACAAAATCCAAGTAATGTGGAACCTACACTAATGCATGCTGATCCTTTCTTTGGTTATGCCAGGACATAGTTATTGGACATTGAACGTCATATGTTGTAGGTGATCGATGCTAAAATTTGCAAGTGGTCAAATGGAAAGGAATGGAACATCCGATCCCTACTCTCAACTTTACAATATGTGAGTTAGCATCTACTTCTTGTTTATTACTCCATTTCATCATGTTGTAAGCCATATTTTTTTTAGCACTGTCTTGAAACTGGCATTGGCTGCAAATGCAGGTTCTTTGGCCTGAAAGTGGGTGGAAACCTGTACCTCTTGTAGATATAATTGAAGGCAATGCAGTGAAAAGATCATATCAAAAAGCCTTACTCAGTCTACACCCAGATAAACTACAGCAGAAAGGCGCTACCTTACATCAAAAATATATAGCAGAAAAAGTTTTCAATATTCTGCAGGTACTATTTAATTTCACGGTTTTAGTTTCGTCATAATTGTTTATGCTCCTTCAGAAAATTAAAAAAAAAGATAAGAAGTGGTTTTGATATTGGTTAATTGGGGATAAAGTTAAATTTTAATTCATGAAGATTTATTTAATCCTTGTGCACAGGAAGCATGGACTCATTTCAACTCAGTTGGTTCAGTGTGACCAATGCACATGCTCGACGCCAATATCTTGTGTTGAGACAAACATAAATGTTTTGTTCTATATTATCAAAGATATGCACATGATAAGTTGTACTTTGTTTGGACAATACATAGGCATTTGATGTGGTTGTGCTGTTATGTATTGGGTATAGTTGCTTGATTCTATAGTGTATTTGTAGATATCAATTTAGGGTGTTAACAATATCGTGTTAATATATCATCAAACAAATTTTTTTTTTTTTCATATTACAATGGAGGAGGGGAGATTCGAATAAAAAACTCAAAGGTGCTTAGTGAGATACACAACCATCCAAGCTAAGTTTAGGGTGTATCATCAAACAAATTTTGAAAATTCATTTTCAAGTTTGAACTTTCTAATAACAAACGCACCAAATTTATATGAAATTGGCAAATACAGTTTATATTGCACTCTCACATTAAGATATAATACACTTACTATGAGAGGGAAGTGCAATATTTTGCACGAATTAAATATTGGGTACAAAATTTCTCTATTAATCAGTAATTTTTGTGGGAATTTGAAGTCTTCTTGTGAAAAATGAGTGATCTAGAATTGTAGCAAATATAATCCCTCCGTTCCTAAATAATAATTATTTTAAAGGATTTTATTGGAATTAAGAAATTAGTTATCAATCATAAATATAAGAGACAAATGAGTGAATAGGACAAAATTACCCTAGATTAGATAACTTTGAAATTTTACAAATCATTAATAAAAAGAGTGATAAAAATAACGGTACAATTGAAAAAAAAAATATTTAAAATTCAATAATTGTATAAAAATGATAGATAAATGAAATTTTAGTTTTTATTCAAAGTGACTATTATTTAGGAACAGATGAAGTAATTTTTTCCTTATTTATTTGAATATCAAATAATCTCGTCAATCAAAGATAGCTTTTCTTTTCTCTATACTGTTGTTCTGTTCCATTTAGAAGAGCTTTTCTTGGAAATCTATTAATTCAGTAGTCTCCTTCAGAACAATCATGTAAGTTGACAAGATGAATCAGTGCTTGGCTTGATCTTCGTTTGAACTCGCTGAGAAATAAATAATCCACTATTGCACGTTGGTGGCCCTTGGTATTTGAATTTGGCCTAAAAAGCATAGAAAGGCAGAGTACAGTTTGATTGTTTTTGAGAATCATTTGGCTGTTTTCGTGGATGACTGCCATGGCATTGTATTGCAACACAGAACCAGCTACAGCAGCCTGAAAAACCGTATGCAATCATGAAAAGTTTGAAACTTCTCATATCACTCTAATCTATGAATGCTGCTCCAATTTTGAATCAAATCTTCGAATGCTATTTACTCTTCCTTTTTATAAGAAAATTTTGGTCTAGACTATTGGTTGGTTACCCTTAATGCTATCTTTTAGCTATGTTATTGATATTTTGGTCCAGTCTGTATCATTGGGACAGCCATAGCTGAATATAGTATACGAACAAAATAATATTTTTTAAACAAAAAAACAAAAAAAGTTTCTTTTGGTTTTTGGTGGAAAATTTTTCTTCAAAAAATGGACTAAACAATTCCATTTACAGTTAAAAAAGAAAGGAAAACATTAAATTTTAACAAATAGTACTTCAAAAAGGAAATTTGATCTACTAATGGCTAGGGATAACAATGAATGGATAATTTTGGATAACTGGTCGATACAAAATAATACCACAAATTTAAATAGGAAATGTTTTGTGGCACCAGCTGGATACCGTAAATAGTACTTAAAGGATTTTTTAATGAAAATTGAATTTACAATATAACATTAATGATGGTTTTGGATAGGATTCCGATATAAGTACATGAATATTTATTATCTAAAATCGAATATATAATAGATTTAGATTTGAATAATAATTATTTCATTATCACATATCTATTCAATATTGACATAATATACTATTTATTTTTGTAATTAAAAAATAAAATATTAAATTTGTTAAAAAAATAGATAAATGATATAGCTCTCATCACTTTGGCCATATACATAAATAGGGATGATAATAGAGCGAAATTTTTCACCTCACTGGCCTAATAGGGTAAAAAATTCTTATTTTGTCCCACATAGCAGAAGTAAAGATAATATTCTTGGCCTCATATGTCTCCACAGGGACCTTTGAAATAGATTTTCGTAGGCACTCAAAAAAATTAAATATATTTAAATTTGTATATTTATTAGATATATATTTTGTATTTATTAATATATAACCTAAAATATTTTGATTTTATAATTTAATAAATTATAATTTAAAAAAATAAAAAAATTTGTCTTACCAAAAATTTTCATTAAATAAACCCAGGCAGATATGGGAGAAAACTCCTCTCCTTTTAGGAGAGTGGGGCGGAAGATGCTCAATAGCTTCCCATCCTGCCCCTGCTCCATTATCAGTATTATACATAAATTTAATATTTATTAATATTTTAATAAAAATAAAGAAAATAAATAGATATATGTAATTTAAGAATATTTGAAATTAGATTTACATGTATATGAATCACTATTATCCTTAATAACAGAGAAATTCTAGTATAAATTTAGTTTAATTTATATAATATAATGAAGTAATGAATCAGACAAAATCATTTGTATGATTTTTTATTTTATTAATGATATTTTATAATTTTTATATTAATGATTGGATGGTTTACCATCTGCAAGATAAATCCAGTTCATTACATAATTTCTCCTAATAATGGGTCCCATCGAGAAAGTGCTTTTGGGTAGCGCGTGTGGGAGCAGCACACTGGCTTGGAAACACACCAGCTTTTTTGACGATGAACGAGTTTGTCGTTTGTATGGACTGATTGAGACGAGAATTGTCGTTTTGCAGCGGTACCACAAACTTGCGCGCACCTAATTTTTGCAGCTCCCACGTTGCTTTGTCTGTCCTTCTGACACTTGCCAAACAGGCAATGCATGTCCCATACCATCATCAAACCTTTCATATGGCCTTTCTTTTACCCTTTGGGAAAAAAAAGAAGTGGGGGAGCAGAGAAAATGAGGTAATATTCTATTTACTCATTTGAAAACGAGGGAAAACAAAGGGAGGAGGGATAGAATATTTACACTCTGTTATTTTAAAAATTAAAACAAAAAGTAGAAAGAGTTAGAAATTTATAAAAAGACCTATTTACCTTTTATTATGTTTTCACAAATTTTATCATAAATAAACACACAAATATAAATATTTTTAATTTTTACTTATATATAATTTAAAAAAAATAGAATATTTTCATATTTAATTATAAATAATAATTTTTAATTATCTTATAATAATATTATTATTAAAAAATAGAAAAGGCCAAACTTGATTTTAAAAGAAACTTACTTAGGAGATAAAAAAAAAAAAAAATGTTGCCTCATTAGCAACATTTTATGAAATTTTTTAATATGTGCTCAAATCAGAATTCATTAACGTTAAAAGAAAATCAGTCGCTAATCTAAGCATTGCATAAATATTTATTTAATATTATTTGTTTAAATTTGTATAACAAATTTTTAACCAATTTTTCTATTTTATAAATATTAAAATCTATTTCATCAATAAATTTTCTCATGCAAATTAATCCGTATAACTTATTAATCAATTATAATGATAAATAATATAACTATAATATTTTTTTAATTCGATTGTATATTGCTAGTAAAATTTAATACTTGAATATTAAAATTTTTTAATATTATATAAAATTTCAATATCCATATATATATATATATATATGAGTTAGTATTAATTAATGTGGTTATTCAATTCAAAAAATAAATAGTTTTTATAAAAAAATAGTCTCCTAAGCAAAAGTTATAATACGAAAGGTAAAATAGTAATTTTAACTTAAAAACATTCATTTCTCTTCCTTTTTTACCATTTCCCGAATAAGGGAATAAGATTTTCTCGCCCTTTTCTTTTTTTTCAATTCTATATGTTCCCAAACAAACTAGGGAAATAAATTTCCTTTCTCTTCTTTTTCTTTTCCTCACTTTTTTTCTCCATCTTTTCTTTCCTCACCCTACTTTTTTTTTTTTTTCTCAAACCAAGTGTAAATTCTTTCCTCTCTTCTTTTTATTTTTTATTTTAATTAATTTATCATTTAAATATTAATATTTTTAATTTTATATCTATTTTTTATTATTCTCATTAAATACTCAATAATTTAATCATATATAATTGTTTTTTTTTCCTATAGTTGAGAGTATTTAATTATTTTTTTATATTTTTGTGCAATTATTTTAAATGATGAATAAAAAAAGAACAGAAAGAGTAGAATGTAAAAATTATATATATATATAGAAAAGATTTGATGTCGAGTTTACATAAAATTAAACTTCATTTTGACTGGTCTAGAAGAATAAAAGTGCACCTCAAAATTTTTCAATGATCATCACTTTCAATTCGAATTTTAATGGTTTGGGCCAGTAATTAATCGATTACCATCACTGCATTTGAAAATCATTTTTTTGTGTGTAATTTTTTATGAGTTAAATTTCATGTAAGTAATTTATTTAAAAGGGAAATATATTAGATAAACTTTAAGAATCTCTAAGTATATAAACAAAGAGGCTTCATTATGTGGGCATGTATACATTCTACTTTATAGAAAATTTTTTGCTTATTTTCAATTTATTAATTATAAATAAAGCGTGTGATATGATTTTTTTTTTTTTTTTTGCATATAAAGCTCATTTTATGTGTTTATTTTTATGATCAACTGAATCTAAACTCAAAAAAAAATTAAAATTAAAAAAGTTGCTCCGATTAGCGAGAAGAGAAACGAGTGTATGTATATTTGGGTCTATTAAAAAATAATAAAAACAATGGAAGAGCAGTAATGGTGAACATTATGGGATGGAAACTATAGATTCATGTGAGGTGGATTATAGGATATGTGTTATATAGAAGGATCAATTATTTTGTGAGGGTTATAACTTATAAGGAGCAATTTCTTAATTACCAAAGTTCGAGTCAATCAGAATCCGAACGAAAAAAACTCTTTCAACGTTAATTTTCTCTATTCACAATATTCGAACATGAAATCTTATTTAATGAGAATCGAGTTCCTTAATACTCGAACCAACTAACATTAGTAATTTCTTCTTCCTTATAATTGGTATGAAATGGTTTTCTTCATTAAGAACCCTAATAGTTATTTAGGTATAATAGTTAGAGTAGTAATCATCATGGGTTATTAAAGACCATGCTCTTTAATCATTTCATGGGTTATTAAAGACCATGCTCTTTAATCATTGGTTTCTCATGCATGCATCATCCATGAAAAGTTGAGACGTATTTTGTTGCATCTGCGTGTAGCTGAATTCAATCAGTGATGGAATAAATTTCTTGTTTGAGAAATGAGTTGGTTTAGCCAATATATCGACGAGGCTGCGTAAGCGTACTCATATACAAAGACAGAAAAAGGTACATTTGAGTTGAGTGGCTTCCTACCTTGAAGAAATCGGGAAGATATTTAAGAAGCAAATTAGCTTGGCGAATAAATCCTATAATGAAGTGAATTTGGAGCAAAGATCAATCATGATGGTGTTTTGCTGTAACCACTTGATTCATTTTTGAAGAAGGACGAGGCCTTCTTCCTAATCCTATACCCACTAATTTATTAAACCATAACAGTCCCTACACTCATCTTCTCCATAATCAATAAACTTTAGTAGGGTCCAATTTTGGGGAATCTCCTTTTAAGTGGAATCCTATAAATTTAAGATGAAGCCTTCTCCATTAAAAAATGAAAAAAAATCCACAAAATAAAATTAATTTCTCATCTGTTATTTTTATAGAATATTAAAATATTTTCATTTATTGAAGGCATATTAATTTCTTTTAAATGTAAACTCCAAGAACTAAATTAATTAAAAAAATTTCTCTAATATCCGTATAAAATTGTTACATCTAAAGTGAATGCTCTAAAAAAAAATTGTGATTAAAATGTTATTTCTTCCTTTCTTCCCATAAAGCGATTAAATAGTAATCTATATTATCCTTATATTAACTTTTAATATGCATAGATGATGTACATGGAAGATAATCTATATTATTTTACCATTTTATTGCCATAAATATTCTCAAAGTCCACCTCTACACTTCATTCAATCTGTCTCTCTCCCCATATATATAAACCTTATCTTTGTACTTATCTTTGTACGTGACATCTCATTTAGCTTCAATCTCTATTGCTTTGATTGATTTCCAGAATATTTATATTTTACAGGTAATGTGTAACCTGAACGCAACCCTAGATGTTTTGGGTATAATTATTCACCTAATTATCATTCAATTAAATAAATCATGTCGCCATCATCTTGTTCTTTAATTGATAGTATATCTTTTCATAATGCCATGTCATGTCCAAATGACACGAAGATATTCCCATTTATATTATTTCTTGTTAGCAATAAAGATACAATATGGTGTTATTGAAATCTTAATCAAAATTAATAATTTATTTTTTTCAAAAATGGTATGAGGATACTATGGATCTATACAAGGACAATAATATCCTTATAAGTACTAGAAGGAAATAGGATATTATTTCTCCCATACACTAGTTTTCTTATGTTTTGCCTGAGTTTCCTCTTTTTTAAGTTAATTCCTTCCATTATTGCACAATTTTTAATTTTTTTTATTATTTATGAGTAATAATTAATAATATTTTATTTTTTAAAGAATATTAGAAATTAAAATCAATAGAAAATTTTAATAATTTTAATAATTCTAATAAGTGGATAAAATCTAAGTATACGAAATAGGAGATTTTTCTAATTTTTAGAGTTTTAAGAAAATTCTAATAATTTTAAAAATTTTAATAAATATACGAAATCAAAAAATTTTCTAATATTTCTTGTTTTTTTAAGAATTTAGTCATTAGATAATTATAAGTATCATTTTGATAGAATTATTTTTCGATCTCAAAGAAAATTATAATAATTATAAAAAATTAGAAATTTTTCTAATTTTTAGTTTTGATTAAGAAAATTTTATTAATTTAAAGAATTCTAATAAGCATATGAAATCAGAGATTTTTCAAATTTTTAGTGTTTATTAATACAATTTTAATAATTTTAAGAATTTAAAAAATTATGTGAATTCAGAGATTTTCATATTGTTAAAGTATTTTTTAATAATTTAAGCGATTAAAACATCACAACTATCAATTTGATAGACTTTTGTCATGTTGTGAAGAAAATTATAATAATTATATGAAATCGTTGATTTTCTAATTTCTTTGTTTATTAAAAATTTTAATAGTTTTAAAAATTTTGATAATTATGTTAAGAAAATTATAATAATTTTAAGAATTCTAATAATTATATGAAATCGGATATTTTTCTAATTTTAATGTATATTAAGAAAATTGTAATAATTTTGAGACTTTAAAAAACTATACGAATTTAGAGACTCTCATATTGTTGAAGTATTTTTTTTAATAATTTAAGTGATTAAGGCATCGTGATTAACAATTCGATAGAGTAATTTTAAGAATTCTAATAAGTATATGAAATAGGATATTTTTCTAATTCTTCGTGTTTATTAAAAAAATTCTAATAACTTTAATAATTCTAATAAATATCTGAAATCAAAGATTTTTTTAATATTTAGTATTTTTTACGAATTTAGTTTATTATCGTGAGTAATGATTTTATAGAATTATTATCCGATCTCAAAGAAAATTATAATAATTATACGAAATATAAGATTTTTCTAATTTTAATGTTGATTAAGAAAATTCTAATAATTTTAAAAATTTTAATAAGCATACAAAATCAAAGAAAATTCTAATAATCTTTATTTTTTTATAAATTTAATTGATTTAGGCATCACGAGTGTGAATCCGATAGAATTTTGAGAGTTTATGAAGAAACATTTTATAATTTTAAGAATTCAAAAAATTATACAAATTCAGATTTTTTTCTAATAATTAAGCAATTTGCAATAGAATTTTGTCTAGTTGCGAAAAAATTATAATAATTATACGAAATTGGTAATTTTCTTAATTTTAAGTGTATTAAAAATTATAATAATTTTAAAAATTATAATAAATATATGAAATCAAAGATTTTTCTAATTTTTAGTGTTTATTAAGAAAATTTTAATAATGTTGAGAATTCAAAAAATTATGCAAATTCAAGTATTTTCATATTTTTAAAGAGTTTTTCTAATTATTTGAGTGCTTAGGACAATCGCGAGTATCAATACGATATAATTTATTCTAATCGCAAAGAAAATTATAAAATTTATACGAAATTAGAGTTTCTTTTAATTTTTTATTTATTTAGAAAATTATAATAATTTTAAGAAATCTATTAATTATACAAAATAAGATATTTTTATAATTTTAAGTATAAATTAAGAAAATTTTAATAATTTTAAGATCTCAAAATTATATGAATTTGTGAGTTTCAATTTGATAAAATAGTTTTAGGAAGTCTAATGAGTATATGAAAGCATAGATTTTTCTTATTTTTAGTATTTATTAAGAAAATTCTAATAATTTTAAGAATTCTAATAAGTATACAACATCAAAGATTTTTCTAATTTTTAGTGTTTTTTAATAATTTAGTGAGTAAGACATTACGAGTATTAATTCTATTGAGTTATTGTTCGGTGTCAAAGAAAATTATAATAATTATATGAAATCAAATTTTTTTCTAATTTTTAGTATTTTCTAAGAAAATTATAATAATTTTAAAATTTTGAATAAGCATACAAAATTGAAGAAAATTTTAATATTTGATATTTTTCAAGAATTTAGTTGATTAGAGTATCGAAAGTAGCAATCCAATATAATTATTATTTAGTATTGAAGAAAATTATAATAATTACATGAAATCAGTGATTTTTCTTTTTTTTTTTTAGAAAAATCTAATTAGTTTATGAATCATAATAAGTAATGAAATCAAATATTTTTCTAATTTTTAGAATTTTTTAAGAATTTAGTTTGTGCAATCCGATAGAATTATTTTTTGGTCATAGAAAAATTATAATAATTATAGGAAATTAAAAAAATTTCTATTTTTTTATTAAAAGAATTATAATAATTTTAAAATTCTAATAAATATACGAAATAGGAGATTTTTTAATTATAGTGTTTGTTAAGCAAATTCTAATAGTTTTAAGAATTCTAATTCTAATAAGTATATAAAATCAAAAAATTTTCTAATTTTTAGTTTTTTTAATAATTTAATCAATTTCATATACTTTATTACAAAATCTATTTTGATTTCATGTTTTTTAGTATTTTTAATAATAATTTAGTTTTTTAATAGTGATTTATTACAAAGTCGATTTAGATTTTGTAAATAATATCTATTCAACTTTTATTTTATTAATTTTCTCTATATATTGGTGTTCAATTTTCTCGATAGATGAAACAAATTTTGAAAGTCCTCTATTTTTAATGATTATTATAAGTTTCATTAGTCTCATCATTTGAATTGTAAGACTTGTAAATGATTTTACCACACCAATTGTTTTAAGTGCACGTATATGTTAAGAATTGTAAATTTTAGGTTCAATACCTTCCAACATAATATGAAATATTTTCTTTTTTTATTTTTTTTATTATTGATGGTCATTCATTTCAATGATAATAAAATAAAATGTATAATATGAAAAAACATAGAGTTCATTCAAGAGATTATTACATTTATGAATATTGCATTTGCATGAAGAGAGAATAAGATAGAGAAAAGTGAGTAAAAGACATGAACATTTTTTTTTTAAAAAAAAAATATAAGTTGATATATTAGTGAAAAAGTAATTAATGTTATAGTTGAGAATATAAGAACTCTAAATATAATAAATAATTTATATAAGAAATTATAAATTCAAATTAAATATAATAAACGATCTAGGGCATTACAATTTTAAGTTTGAAACTTTAAACTTTAAGTGCAAAAATTCAAAATCTATTAAGGGGTCTATTTTCAATGCATATCAAATTTTATATTAAAATTATCTATTTATTCTTATTGATCCAAATTTATTTTTTTAATTATCATTTATAAAAATGAAAATTTCTGAATATGAAGATGATAATATATTTTTAAATTATTTTAAAAGAATTTTAATTTTCAAATAATAATTGACTGCATAAAAATGTAGAAATTATTAAAAAAATAATATACAGTAGAAAGATAAATAAGAATGGAGGACATGATACAGTGGCACGCCTACAAATGCAGCAAAAGGAACACAACATAAGCATATCAATTTCATAGTTCATTATATTCTAACAATCCCATCTTTGTCTCTCTAACCCAAGCTTTTATGTCTTCCGTCCTGTGATATTTTTTTTTTGACAATTTTAATCACTCCATAAAAAGAGAGGGAGAGAAATTTAATTTGGGCTACTCTAAAGTTGCCATCTTTGGGTTTTATTTCCTCTTAAAATTTCTCTTTTGTTGTTTTGTTTGTGTCAGAGATGAGTGGAGTGCTTCAGAATCACCTGGTTTAGGTAGGCCCTGGGGTGTTTCCTATAGCTAGCATTATTACTTTCTGCTTCCAAAGTTTTTGTTTTGAATTATTGCTATATGTTGGGCTCTCATGGCTTCTACTCTTTCTAAATCTGTGAGTTCTTCTACCTCTGCTTTCTTTCTTTTCTTCTTTGAGTCTTCTTTTTATTCTGTCCCATACTTCTGTTTGCTTTAAGTGCTTTTCTGTTTCTTTTGGGTCTCAATAGCTTCTTATACTGTGTTTGTTTCCTGGGAAATTTCAAGAGAAAGTGAAAAAACAAAATGCGATAGCAAATCTTCTCTTTTTCTTTCCTACAATTGTTAAATTCTCTGTGTTTATCTTCTTCTTAATTAGTTATTGTCTAGTGTTGCTGCTATCTGTTTATACCTGTTTGATCTGTTACATTTGTGTGTGTTCAGTGTAATGGTTTCAACTAGATCTGAGATAATTTTCCTCATATTGTCAAATCTAGAGGCGTCACTGCTTTCCTTGAGCACCCAATGTGAGTTTCCTTGTGGGTTTGAAGACAATGCTGCACTTCCCGTTTATCTTCGGATATATGGAAAATACAGCACTCAGTTGTCAAGTTGGAGTTGAAAGTTACTAAATTTCGTAAAACCATTTTTTTTTCCTGGGTGTTCTTAAATTAAGATGATTGGTATCATGTTGAGAAAATTAGTACATTGGATGTGTAGGAGATTGTGTGGTATACTGTTGTATGGTATGAATTGACTCTACGATTGTATCAAAATGCTGTTGACTGGAATTCCATGTTAAATTTCCAAGATATATTGGGAATTCTGTAGTTTCTGTTGTACTTACAGCTCGAGGGAATGTAGCAGTAAACAGCTTTTATATATTCGCTTATCATTCATTTTCCCTTGCCAACGCTTAACTTGTTGGAATAAGCATTTGTTGGTGTTTGTTGACTGGACTCTTTCATCTCTTTCTCTCTCTCTCTGCTGATGTCAGGGGTCTCTACTCTCTAGTGCAACTAGTTTTATCTAATTTTTTAGAATTACATTTGAGTGTTGCTGCAAATGGTTTCTAACGTGTTGACAAGTCGGCAGATTCTCCAATTCTTTATTTTAGTTTTGTTACATTTGCGAAGAAACCTTGAAATTGTCTAATTGTTGCATTCTGTCGTTTTGATTTTTAAGCAATGACCTAATGGGAGGAAAAAGAAAACAGCAAAGCTTCGTAAAAACTCCTATACTGAGGATGAGAAATTTAGTTTTAGATTCTGAAATTTCTTGGTAATGTCCTGGCCCCCCTGTCATTGCTTAGAAGTAGAATTGCGTGAACTGGGTGCAAGATAAGTAGAAAAGTTGCAGGATCAATTCAAAGTGATTCAGATTCTCAAGAGTTTGATGCTGTTTAAATTTCTGAATTAATTCTAGTGCGATTTGACGAGAGTAAGGCTAATACCTGGAAATTATTTTATCACATGATCATTAAAGACGAGTGGCAGCGCAGTGAAAATTTTAATCTCTCTTTTCTCCAGTTTTGGAGATCAATTTTAATCTTAAAAATATCTCGCTGATTTGTAAGTCCTTTCACTTTTATCTATGTTGCATGCAAAGGTTTTATCAGACAATCTTCTTTGAGGTTAGTCAATATCATTATTGGTTTAAATAAACAAGTTTTATAAGTTTTGCCAACTCCACAAGCTTTGCTCGACTGTTTCCTTATTGTCATCATAGTTATCCATGGTGACGTGTTTTTCTTAATAGAAGAGTTGAAATCCAAATATCCCACGTCAACTTCAAAAACATGTTATTATTATCCTGTGGTTAGCTCTTATCTGCTTTATAACTCATCTACTAATGAGGGAAAAAGAAAAGTTCTAAATGGCTTTAGGGTGTTCCATAGTATAGGTATGGTCAAGATAGGATTTGGATCCAGTCGTTTCCTTTCCCACTGGTACCATTACTGTTATCCTGTGATAATATTCCCATCCATTCTCTATATGAATTTAGATTGATGTTCAATTGGAAAAGTGCATTTTCGCAGACAAGTTTTTAGAGCAACAGCATTAAGCAGAGAGGTGGGATCTATTTTGGCACTCTGTTGAGAGGACATTTTGAAGATACATGCTAGTTGGTGAGCAAGATCATTTTTGCTGGCTTATCTAATGCACAAAATCAATTTTATGCAAATCTTGTATCTCAAATGCTTTTTATGGATAACATCCTTGATGGGCTTCATTAGAGCTGTCCGTTGTTTGTTCATAATAATTTTTCTCTTTCAACACAAATTTATTTTATTATGACCAGAAATATCACTTGTTTTTAAAGAGTTCTTCAGCAACTATTGCTTGTTCACCATCTTCTTCTTGTAATTTCTAACTCTAATCTATTTTGGTACAGTCTCCATCTTCTCTTGTTTCTAGATTGTAAAAGTGTTTTTTCTTTTAAGAAAAGTTTACATTTTAGTTCTAACTTGTGTATCAGATACAGTTTTATCCATCTTTTTTGTTTAGCCTCCCTAGGTAAAACTATTATTTTGACATGTTGGAAGCTTAACATACACCATTGTTTAACTATGTTGTAACTTTCTGAATTTTGTCAAGAATTATTCATTTATCAAAAGAAATCTGAATAAGATAAAATTTCTGAGTTGTACCATAACTGTTGAAATTTTATGATAGTATCTGTTGCATCAAAGTGCCCTTTAACAATATCTTTTTTGAATTTTTAATTAAATCCCGAATATTTCATGTTTAAATGACGATGATCGACTGACTTGGAATCATTGGTTCCATGATTTTTCCTTTTTCCTTTTATTGCTTTGGCTTCAATTCATAGTATTTTAACCTCATGTGACTTTGATGTGTTATCTATTTTAGAATTTCTAAATAGGATGACTAAAAATTCTAGCTAGGACTTCTATTCAGTAGGAGATTATTTTTGTTGACTAAGTTTATTCTGTTTTTATTTCCTGGTCGACTAAAGTTGTGTTTTTAAATGAAGGTGTCATATGTTCATTTTTAAAGGGCTAATACTTCTATTTTACCACATTTGAAGGTTGAGTACTGGCATTAATCGAATAATTGATTTGGCCCTAAGGAAATATGAAATTTGGTTCAAAGAAAGGATGGAAATCCATTATGCCCCTTCACTTGAAAGGCAAATCAGCCACCCGCTTTTGTTTGTTTCCTAAACCAAGGTCAACTAGCTATGGTCCAGGCAGTGCACCAGTTTATCTCAACGTGTATGACTTGACACCCATGAATGGCTATGTTTACTGGGCAGGCCTTGGAATCTTTCACTCTGGTGTGGAAGGTAATGCTTGCACCCTTTGATTTCCACGTGTATTTTTAATTGAGTGGCTCAAGTATGGTGTTCCAGTTTTCTTGTCCAGGCTCTAAAGATTAGCCATAGCTTGCATGATTCTATAAATGACAAGGCTTTGGATGCCTAACGCTGTAACCATGATTCTGATTAATGAACAAGTGGAAATGCATCTGAATAGTTTTTTTTTTTCAGCATTTTGTTTCTTCATTGTACTGTATGAAAAACCTTTTCTCTGTAACTCTTCCTGGTATCTTTCCATTCTACTTTTGCCTCCTATGAAGCATGGTATGAATAAGGGGGATTGTTGCCTCCATTTTTTTCTCTTCTCTTTTCCATTCTTCTCCTTCCCGTGAGGCACTGTGTAAATTCAATAAACAGGGTATTTATAATCTTCTTTTGTAATTCTCCTAATACACTGTTTCAGATTGAAATAGTTTTCCAGGAAACAGAGGGTTAAGGCTCTTGTTACATTTTCGTCTTTATGTTGCTCTCTGATTTCAAGCTGAGTTCAAACTTTCTTATTGCCTGATTGCAGTTCATGGTGTAGAATATGCTTTCGGAGCTCATGACTACCCAACAAGTGGTGTTTTTGAGGTTGAACCTCGACAGTGTCCAGGCTTCAAGTTCAGAAAATCGATATTCATAGGGACCACATGCTTGGATCCTTTTCAGGTCAGGGAGTTCATGGAGCGGCATGCTGCAAGCTACCATGGAGATACATATCACTTGATTGTTAAAAACTGCAACCATTTCTGCAGAGACATTTGTTACAAGCTAACTGGGAAACCAATCCCAAAATGGGTAAATCGACTAGCAAAAATTGGTACTTCTCCTATAACCCATTCTCCACATGTTTCAATAATAGTTTTAAATATTTTTTTTAATAAGAAAAATAATTTTTGTTAGCAAATTTGGATTAGCTCGTGCTTTCAGTTTTTATTATTATGGAACAACTCTGCAAGCTTGCAACATTCCTAGTTCAGAGCTAGAAATACTCAGCGTAGAGCAGTCCTTTAATCCTCTCTGAAGTAAATTGCTGTGGTAGCTGATTAAGTGCAACTTGAGTTTTGTAGAATTTTTTAGTAATTTCATGTCCCTTTATTTGCCTTGTCGTAGGATCAATCTGCAACTGCATACTTCCTGAATCTCTCAAGATATCTGCTGTGGAACATGATCCAAACAGCCAACCATATGATAGTGAGAGGAAAAGGTTGAGAAGTGCTTTCAGCTGCTTGTCTTCAATCTCGACACGCCAAAAGCAGCTGTCAACTTCTTCAATGTTTCTTCAATCCCCCTTGAAAGGCTGCTTACCATGGGAGCTGCGAAGGTCTATCAATGGTTCCTTAAAGGAAAGATGAAAGAATGTTTAGAGAGTTTCCTTTTCATATGTGGAAATTCTGTCCATGAGCTGATGGGGGGAAATGGCTGAATGGTTTTTGTATGTCATGATTATATAACTAGTCTGCTGTGAAAACCATTAAGATGCTAATTTAATTCTTCTTAGCCTGAGAAGAAGCTTGTCAAATCGACCCAGCGTCCTCATTCTAGCGTTTAAATGCTTCATCTCTATTTTTTTGATGTCAGTTGTGTCCAATAGAAGTTATGGTTCATGGATATTTACATCGCCATCAGGAATGACCTTTTAGGAGAGATTCAGATTCTGTATCTGAATCAATTTTATTCTTAAGAGTATCTGTAATGGTTCTTTTTATCTCAAAAGAGTTTTTTTTTTTAATTTTTTTTATTGATAAAGAATAGAAAATTCTATTTAAGTTTAATAGATTTTTTATATTTATATTTATATTTTTATAATTATTAATAATTTTAATTTTCTTTTCTCTTTTTAATCTTAACGAATAAAAGAATAAAATTAAAAAATCAATTAATAAAATTTATAAAAACTGAATGTATTAATTATCAATAAAAATAGAGTAAATTTTTTAACTTTAAATATAAAAAGTTAAATTAATTCTTTATTTTATATTTAAAAAAAATTAAAAAATATTACATTCTTATTTTATAACATTAACTTTTTATAATAAAAAAAATTAGTCGCTCGAAATGTTTTTACCAAGTTGATGACTAGCACATGGTAAATTAGTGAGAATGTTATTTGACTGCGCCTTTGATACATTCGATGGATCGTAAAACCCCAAGTTCCGCTAATCCTAGGCACTTGAACTGAAATGCACGGCGAACTCGATTCCACAAGCAACGAAAAGATGACAGCTGAAACACAAGTCTCACCCAACAATAGTAAAGAGAATGGCGAAAAATAACTTTCAAAAATCGCACAAATTGGTTCAGGAAAAAGCAAAGTCGCTGTTATGGCAACGTCTATGGTTAACCGAAAGAGGTTGGGGAATAAAACTAAGGTAGGTTCGAAGCTTTGAGAAGCCTGAGGGCGCCAATCCTGCTTCTCCAAAAGAATGAATTCATTAAATAGAACAGGGACCGTCAACGTCGGAATCTATATGAAATTTGATTCGTATTTAAATCATTCTAGCAGTGCCTAAGCACCCCCTAATGGAACACTTCCCGGATAGGAACACTACCAACAGACAAAACGTGGAGTCAAAAGAAATAGCCTGCTTCAAAAACACCAGGTCAGCTCCACAAGGACCACTACGCCAATGTATCTAGGTGAAAACATTTCAAATAACGGCAACCGGAACACTGATTGTGCACATGATTCTCTAAAATTTTATATTTTCTTTTAATAATAGAATCTTAAAATGAAATATACAGACGGCGTATCCAAATTAGCATTGTCAAAACAAACCTGCAGGAACAGGAAAGAGATGCTTCAGTTTTACAGATGCTATGTTCTATATAAAATGTTTTCAGTGTAAAAATTCAGAATGCATACACAACACCAATGAATAAAATCCCAGGAAGTTCTTAAATCAGATGCTTCAACAAAGATCCACCATGACAATTGAGAATGTATTCAATTCAATGGCCACAACTCCCATTCCGAGAATTTACAAGACAACAATGGCACATTGGAATCATTTGTTAGTGAAAAGGGGAGAGGACCACCCCATGTTTTTTTTTTGTTGGCTGTCATTTATGAGCAAATACCAACAAAAATTAAGAACCTCAACTAAGACTAGAAATCATTTGGGAGCGAATCCATGATATTATCAATCGTCTTTCTGATGCAAAACACTAGGCAGACTGTCATTACCATTGAGAGCAGCATGGTACACTCGCTTCTCAGTTAGTCCAATATCAGACATTATTAAATCACCCTGCAGCCAAAACAAAAAGCCAAAGACAAACTAATGTTGGTATAAACACCAATTTTAGATAAGATGATTGAAATTTAATGAAGCTTAGAATCAGCATAATGAAGACCCTTTCCATTGAAAGCTACATAAGAAATTTCAGATGTTCTTCTGGTTGTCAACATTAAATGATAAAAAACAATTATATGATTCTACCATCTCCAGCAAGTTATAATTAGATATTACTTTTTCATGGTCTTAAAAAAAAATTCTTAAAGTGTCCATTTATCACTACCATTTGGGCCCAGGGTTATTGCTGATATAGATGCAAAAGGTCCTTAAAATATAATTTGGCATTGCATTGCAGCTGCCATAACTGCACAAGATATGAGGCTTCTGTTCAAAGTTCTCAACGGTAAAGCTAACACATAAAATTGGTTTTATTGTACTATACTTATGGTGAAAAGGGTTTTGTAATTTATCTAACAATTCACAAGGGCGATTTAAGTTTGCATGATGATTTCTAGCAAGCCATTTAACTTTGATGCGCTAAGAAAGTTTGAATTCATATTGTAGCCCACTACTAGCCCATCTGACCTTAAATGGGGAGTATAGGCTCTATGCCTAAATTCATTTCAGAATGCATAATATCAGTCACTGAAGGGAATTGAATACCTCACGAGCCATCAACCGTCGGACATTACAAGAATATAGCTTTGGATCATCCTTCTCTTCCTGAGATGGGTAGTAAACAGGTAACCGTATCACTTCAATGTAATTCACAAATTGACAGAGGAGAAATATCACGTGGCGCACCTGCAAAGAGAAATATTTGTTAAAACAAAGGACTAAATTAAATGGATGTCAAGGAAAATGCAATATCGGTTCCCTGCATCATTCTTACATAAAAAGAGTAAGAAGTGATGCAAATTGATAAATCTGATTTTTTATCAGCACCCATTCTTTAATAACATATGAAAAATAGAGATAAACAAGATTGGAAAGAGCAAAGACTCCTCGGGGAACTCTTTCCTACATAATTTTTAGTAGATGGATAATAAAATTTATCAGCACCATTATCCATAATTTCTTTGTGGCATCTTGCATAATAAAATTTGATTTCTCTCGGCTAAAATAAAGTAATATTCATTCTAAGTCAGTTACTATATTTTAATTCTGAAGTTGAGGCTTTTGTCTCCAGCATTTAGAATGCCTAGATTTTATCATCTAAATTTGTTCTTGCAAAAGAAAAACTCACCCCAGATATTGAATCCCAGGCAGGACTGAATCTCTGGTAAGGATATCTTAGAATCACGGGAAGCACAGGAACTCCTGCTAAGAATGCGCCTGTTTTAAATGGAAGAAGGAATTCTCCATTTGTGGTGGTGCCTTCTGTAATAAAATTAAAGATGAATAACTGTAAGTTGGGATACATATATGGCGCACATGTTTGAACAGCTTTCAGATATATTGATAAAATCATCATGTTTTCACGTAAAAAGCTTTTTTCCTTTTCCCAATTTCTGACACACAAAGAAGTTCAGAAGATAAATTAGTCTCACAATTACACTGCTCTACAACTTCTCACATATATGGACATGTTAATTTCTTCTCCATCACTATATATGATCCAAGAAGAGCATGGATTTTGCAGATTACAGGCATGTTTGGCATTGCTATTGTTAATAGCATCTTTTGGGCCGAAAAATTAGAAGAATTTTCTTTGCTAATTGATAAAAGATTTTTCCAATATGATTTTTGCGAGCCTAAAGTTGATTTTGAAACAAGCTCATGGAAAACATGAATACAGCTTGGAAACATTGAAGATGAAACTCCATAGTTGCTTTTGCGATTGATGAACCAAGCAAACAACAGTAGAGCACATCGTCCTTATCATCAAGGAAAAAAAAAAGCAGTGTGGACACAATAGTGGGTAAGCAATTCCATATATCTATTTTGTTCCTTAGGAAGCTTATTTATTAGGAAGCATATTTAATTATATGTGTTTCTTGCAATTGAATGCAGCATACTCAAGTAACCACCAATCTGTTGCCAATTTGCAGGAAAAGGAAAATAGAAAATGGAAGATGCACCGGAAAATGAGTACACGCTATGAAAGATGAATTCAACACTAACCAGGAAAAAGCATCATTATTGGAGCAGACCTATTCTGCTGAGCTTCTTGAACTCTTTCAGTCACGACACCTGCAAGGAGTGGAGAGCATTGAAATCTAGTTAAAAAGACACACGTTAATTATTATAAGATATTAATTCAGCCAACAGAAACCATACATAATTTCTACTACTCTAAACTATGTAGTTTAATCAAATTCATGGTTCTTGTAAGAACATACTGTTTTGTTAAATCACATGCTTGTTTCCCATGGTTATGTCAGTTATGAAAATTACAATCCAGTATCAGTCCTCTTTTTTTCCTAGTGCAGACCAAATGTAAAGAATTATTTTCGAGAAATACCAACTTATTAGCATTCCTAATCCAGAAGTGATCTTAAGTTTATCTAGCAATACTCAAGTACACTAGGATTAGGTCAGAGTAGAATGTGGTAAACTACACTACCCAGCATCACCCACATTATCATGCACTAGACCAACAACAAAGTCAATAAGTAGGAAACAAAATATATAACAAGTTCACCAGTAACCACATAAGTTTTTATCAAAACCAAAAAAATAGGGACATTACAAATCTAAATACCTGCAACACCCTTGAAGTCAGACGACTTTGACTCCCGTTGAACATAGACACAACCAAGGCACTTGCTGCAAAAGAAAACAAGGCATCAGAACTGCCCTCCAGATCAATTTGTAGGTGGGGATATAAGGATAGGTTTTATCTATCCATGGCCCCCTCTTCATGTAACAGCCCATAAAGTAGACCTCTATTTAAGCTAAGACTAACACTAAAAAATATACTGGGCCTAGAATTTGAGCTTGGTGAAATAAAAGCTCTCATATATATATATATATATGTATTGCAATATTATACAAATTTCTATGCAATTCATACACTTGAATTACATAAGAGAAGCCTTAAATGGATGAAAAAAAAGAACACAAGTAAAGATTCATTACTATAGTGCATTTCATCCATAAGAGAAAATTAGAGAATGTTCAAATACAGTGATCTAACCTGATGAGACCAACAAAAGGAAGTCTAGCCACTGATCTCTTCAACAATAAAATCCGAAATCAAAATGAACAAAGTTAAAACAGAAATGTGTCAGTCACACAAGAAAAGCCAATAAGCATATCTACCAGTTTTAACTCCAATATTGGTTGAATTCTCTAATAGGAGCCCAAACTGAGATAAGAACAAACCTTGGCCACAAAACTTGGAAAAGATGAGGACATGTGATACAAAATATCTATATAAGAAACGTGATTAGAAATTATTGCTCCAGGTCTTTCAGGTTCTTCATATTGATCGCTGCCCTCATTCTGACCAAAAAGTAAGGGTAAAGAAACTGTTAATTCAACCCCAAGCACATGTAGATAGCAGTAAGGAACAGCCAAAAACCAATCATTTATTCTTTTCATCAAGCACTTCTTTTTTTTTTTTTTTTTGAAAAAAAAATAACGATAGCAAACTTAAAACAATGGTCAACAAAAGTTTAAGCTCATTAATTCACAAAGCACAGACCAATCACATATTTTTTTTTCCAGAATTAACCTCTTGTGTGCAACTTCACTTTTTTTAAAAAATAAAAAAAAAAATCAAGTATGTATGAGAATTACAGTGATTATGTTTCCAATTTTAATTACTATTATGGGAAAGAAACCTAAAAGATAGAAAGATCAAATGCATCCATGAAATCTCCTAATAGGCGGTTGCATTGAATGAAATAGATACAGAATCCAGGGTCAATGAGAAAACAGCTAAAATGCACAGAATGACAAAAACTTGATAATTTTACTACATATAGATAAAGAAAGAAATAATTACGTAAAAAAAATATTACCTGAGCAAAAGATTTATCATTAGGCTGCTGCGGCTGTTCCACAATCCTATACGTTTCCTTTATCCAATAAAATCCAAACAACAAAAGCATAACTCTAGAAAGAAACCTGCCGCAACACACAATTACCGCCCTCCTCCATCCTCCCACGTGCGCGAAATCCTCCTGCTCCTCCTCGCCCCGGTTCGGCGTCGAGAACAGCGTGCAAACCCTACAAATCCCGTAGTAAAACAACAATATCGTCATTGCCAGCACCACTCGTATCGGCACCAGCGTCACCAGCGCCAGACCTAGCAGCAGCTTCTCCTCCAACGGCAGCTTCCCGCGCCCCATGCGCCCGTACACGTCGCTGCGCACGTACGCAGCGAATTTCTTCTCCAGTTCTTCGATATTCTCCGTTTGGATTCTGTTCGAGTCCGATTTGAGGAGCGGCCTATCGTCCTTGCTGGTGCCATCGTCACCAGCCAGGGCCAGTTCCGATTGGTGGGCCTTGGATGGCTGCGGACTCATGTCTTTAAGCTCCGTACCCATTATTTTATTGATCGAAACAAAATAATAATAATAATAATAATGCTAATATCTTAGGGATTCATTATTGAGGAGGAAAGAGATTAATTGGATAGCCATTGCTTTTGTTTGGCTGCTTGGCGTACTTGCCGTCGTAGATCTGAGTCTTAAAAAACAAAAAGATGAGTGTCATAGTCTTTACCTCTGCGTCTGTGAAGGTTGGGCATATCCGGTATCGACTGAAAAGTAAAGTGGTTTGTAGCCGTTGGATTGGGATTGAATGGACGATCGTGGGTGGAAGCCAACAAATTGAGGAAAATGGGGCCCAATAAGATATGAGATGGGGCTTCGTGTTTATATTTATATCAAAAGATTTTTGTCTGCTTCAGTCGAGTTGGATGGTTATTGATGACAGAATTTGAGTTGTAGCCGTCAAATTTCTAGTGGGCTTTGAAGCAGATCAACTTGGGCAGTCATTCCTTTCTGTTTGGCCATTTTAGCACGTAGAATGTCTTAATCCTTCTCTGATTGCAAAGAATGCAAAACTTTGATTTTTGATCAGATTTTGACTTGGAGTTGACAGAAATTTTTGTTTGATTCTTGTTATCAGCTATTACTTTTTATATACGTGTGGTAGATGAGATCAACATATGAATCCTTCTTGCCCAATTCTGCCAAGGCATTTTCCAGAAAATCGGACTCGTCAAAAACGTAAGAATTCCTGATTTTCGCTTGTGATATGCCGATACTGCGGTGCATATTTGAAGAAAGCCTGTCTTTATGCAATTCCAGGTTTTTTTCTTAAACAAAAGAGGTCGGCAATTCTCACCCATTCCTGTTAACCCACCCTTATCCATCCTTAATTAAATGGGTATGGATAATACATAGATGATTTAAAAATATAAACGGGTCATATATGAGTCATTAATAATTAACTCTCATTTATATGGGTTAGATTAATTTGGGTACTCATACCCATTTATTACCCTCTTTAACCTATAATCCTCCACTTCTTCAACTGCCTCTCACTTCAATCCTCCTCTTCTTCAACTGTCACCTGATTGATTAGGAAGATAATCAAATAATACATGAGTTTATCTTCAACACTTTTAGCTTCAATCCTCCTCTTTTTCTCATCTAATTTACAGTGTCTCACTTTCCCCTCACTCTTTAGCCTTCAATCTTCATCATCCCACAGAAATCTCATCGTTGACTACTAAATCTAGTTCGGGTGAGTTGTTTTCACTATACTGCTCTTTAGTACTTTTAGATATGCTATTTCTTATTGTGGCTTGAATTTGTTGCAATCTTTTGTAGGAGTTTTTGAAAATGATGGCAGTAGGAGTTTCTGTTTTTTTGCTTGTTGTAATGGTTGGAGCACAATCTAAACTCAGTTACTACATGATATAAACCTTCGTAACTCATGGTACATGAGTTTGTCGTGTAGTGAGAGGTTATTTGCCTACATGATAATGTTTTTATGTTAAATGTTCTAAATATTTGATATAGCATTCTCATGAGACTGCTGCATATCAAGGTTGGAAAAGTGCTTTGATACTGAATGATATTATTTCAAATATGTGATATTATTTCAAATTTTTGTGGTGAGCTTAGAGAATTAATGATTTCATAATAATTTCAAAATTGGAAAAATACGAAAAATACCATTGGAAACTAGTATTGAATTATCCAATACATAAATTGACAAAAAAAAACCATTGGAAAATTGGAAAAAAAATGAAATACCATATGATAATTATCGATAATATTTATTAGATAATATAATTATAGAAATTAGTAATAATTATTAAAACAAATCACTCTTTCATTTTTTATCTGACATTAAATTCATATAAAGTAATTGTATACAATTAAATAATTTTAATTATAAAAATAATAGTTATTTTTATTATTTTATTAATTTTGCTCACAAGAAATAAAGAAATATTTTAAAATAATTAATATTTTTAAATTTTAAATGACAAATATAAAAATATAAAATATATATAATTAAGTTAAAATATTTAGTTCAAAACAATTTAAATTTCAATGGATAAATGAATGGATATAAATTAAGTGGATATGCATACCCATATAAATAATAAAAAAAATCATAAATAGATAAAAAATTATCACTCAATCCATTTTAACTCTATCCGTACCCATCTTAACCTATTCATTTACCAACCTACATGACATACGGTACTCAGTCCTCAGTACTTCATCATATCTCCTGAGGCCACCCCTATCCGCAATCCTATCCCTTCCGTGGTGTGAGAATTCATCACCAGCAAAAACAATTCAGTCTGTCATTATTATAATTATCATTAAGGGGAAATTTTCTTTTACTTTGATCTATGATCAAAATTGCAAAATTTAAAATCCTATCTTCCAAAATGAAAAGTGCGTTTATTTTGCAGCTGAATGGGAAGAGCTTAAGCAATATCTAGAAATCACGAATGTCGTACTTATAATCCTATAGAAGCTGCCAGTGAGATGAGCCAAAATCACGACTGTCGTACTTATGATCCTATAGAAGCTGCCAGTGAGATGAGCCCAACCGATTTGTATGCTGGAAGTGGATTTCTTAATTTCTGTTTTATCATTTCTTGATGAGCTAAACAAGTGAGAGACACTCCAATGCAATTAGGAGTGTAATCTAGTCGAACTCTATCATGCTCGAATTCGAGCTTGATCAAGCTTCAATTTTTAAATTCAAGCTCGAACTCGGTCGAGTACTTGAATATTCCAGCTCAATTCAATTAAATTCGTTTATTTATATAGTTTTTTTTATAAATTCTGTAAATTAAAATATGATTTAAATAAATTTAATTAGATATAAATCGATTAAATTCGACTGAATAATATTATAAATACACCTAATTTTGATTAAGCTTACAAATGTCTTGAGTTGAGTATTATGATATTCAAACTCGGCTCGCTCGATTACTCAAGTAACTTAAGCTCGAATTCGATTTGATTAAACTCGAATCAGTTTCGAGTATTTTTGAACTCCATTTCGAGTAATTTACAAAGTGTTCCAAAGGTGACTAACTTTTAGTAGTGACAGTGGCAAAAAGCACAGGAGATTAGGACAAATTTTTCAATTATTTCAGTCAGGAGCAAACAACACAGCTCTGAACTCGCCTATAAAAGTTTCTCACCTCATTTTGGTGGGCCATAACATGAGAGGATCTACCCAAGTCCGTACAAAAATATGACCTCTTCAATTTTTCATGCCAATGTTCCGGGATGAAAAACAATATCATACCACCAAAAGCAAGTTCCAGAACAGAAGCTTCCTATTTGACTACCAAATTCTAGGCTGAATTTCACTTCTGCATCGTTGCTGTATTAAGTAAGATTGGGAGTTTTTAGTAAAAATATTCAGCTTCCATTCCAAACTGCTTCGTAACAGAACGAACTTATGCGAAAAAGGAGCCAACTCTTCTAAAATTCAAAGAAAATAAAATATCCAGCAGTGTAGAACATATGAGAAGTTCATTCCCAAAGTCTATCTTGGCGCAAACTCTCCTTCAAAATGGCACAATGGTCAAATAATCTACAACTATTCAGCTACATTAAGATATTAATGAACTTAGCCCAAATGATTTAAATGTAAAGATAAAATAAACCAACGATAATGATTAGCATCAAAGAACATAGATGCCAGATTAACCTATTGATGAACTCAAAACAAAATGTATTAAATGTAAAGATAAAATAAAACGAGGAAAAAAGGATTAGCATCAGAGAACAACAAAATTTTTCCCATAAGCCATAAATTTAACAGAATTGGAATTTTAGGTCCCACTTGGTGCCGCTTTCTGTTTTCTCTATTTTAAAAACAAACAAAAAAAAAAAAGATTTTGAAAACCAGAATCTGTAGTTTTTGTTTTTTTGTTTCGAACATGTTTCTTGACAACTATGAAAAGGAAACAAAAAAACAATAATTTTAAATGTGTTTGTTTGTTTTTTTTTTTTTTTTTTTTGAAATTGGAAACAAAAAATAGATAATAGAAACCAGCTGCGGTATCAAACGCCCTCTTACTAATTGCTTCAAGGACATGGTTGAACTATGGATTTTTAATTTTCCACAGAAGCAAAATTACAAATTCCAAATGTTTTTATCACATTTCACTAGAAATCTAGCATGAAAAGAAAGATTCTGTCGAGGAAGACTGCAGCCATTCAAGTTGTTTACTCCTAGTAAATGAATAAATTATGTCCAAATGTTGGGAGCAAGGTTGTCAAAATCAATATTTTACCCTAAAATCGGTAGAGGACCCTAAAATCGAAATCGTAAAATCGGATCGTAAAATCGTAAGATTTTACAACATAATAAAATATCATTTTAAAATATAATTATACATATATAAAAATATAAATAAGATATTTTTTAAA
>CATIWR010478207.1:0-36039 GCA_949677035.1 Omphalea diandra | reverse complement strand
TATATATATATATATATATATATATATATATATATATATATATATATATAATTGTAATTTTAATTCAAATATTTATATGTCAGTGTGACTCTAATCTAAATTCTAAAAATTATCAAAATATGTCAAAATTGTGAAATTGAGTACAATAATATTTAAATTTATGTATTTGTGGTATAATTTTTCAATGAAATTTGTGTTAGAAAATGTATAATTTGATTAACATATCTTTTATATATATGTATTTCACGATTTTTGTCTATTACTATTATTACTTTGGCTAAGATATGGATTGAGTTAATATTGCATTCAATTTTATAATTCTAACATATTTTGATAAATTTTAAAATTTGAATTAGAATTGCACTAACATGTAAAAGTTTAGATTTGGATTATCATTAAACCTATAAAGAGAGGGATTTTTTTTTTCTCATCATAATGACATAACATTTTCTATTTGTCATTCTTCAAATCAACTGATTTCTTTTCATCGAATTCTTCAAATTATATATAATAAAAGAAATATTTTTCAGAATCATATTAGATTGATCAGTTAAATAGATAAAACTAAAAATTAATTAATGATTGAGTTTGATTAGAAGTAAAAAATAATTCAATTAAAAATCGATCAAATTAAAAAAATATTTAAAATAAATAAATCAATTTAACTTAAAACTACATTAACTTATGAAAAAGTCAATAATTTCTAAAATTATACTATTTTATTTAAAGTTTAAATATTAAATATAATTTTAAAATTTACTCTATTACTTTATCATATTATATTACTTTCTATTTTGAAAAATATTTTAATTATAATATATATACATATTTTTTAAAAGTTGTTGCATATGCAACAATAACTTAGTATTTATCTCATTAAAACTGTTATTTAACTCATTAAGTTGCATATCTATCACAATGTAGAATAATTCAATATGACAAAAATAAAGATTATTAGCTTTTTTCAACATTTTCGATGAGATTTTCTTTGAACTACATACAAGTTTTTCATATTTAGGATAATGATATTAAGCTTGATGCAAAATAAAGTAACTTCCTCTAATAATCCTCTCTCATTTGTTGAAGTACTTGCTTTAATTTGACAAGACTAATAGCATTAACAATATCTTAACTTTTTTTGGTAATGCAGGTAATAAATCACTTGAAATTTTCAAAATATTTTTCATCAAGAATAAGTAAAATATAAATTCAAAATATAGAAGGAATTCTATAATATAATCTGCTTAAGTTTTTTACTTTGGAATTTTTTATTCATTTCCAATAGCCATAAGCACGTCAATTATTGGGTTAGGCAAACAAATCAAAGTCATCAATGTTTTGTAGTGAGAATTTCAACATGTTGCTTTAGTTCGATTAAACGATACTTCTTGATTTAGTATCTTCCCGAAAAAAACTTCATCATCATGAATTCTTTGAATAACTTACTCAATTTTTTTTAAATATATCTTTATGTTTGCACGAGACACTAATAGTATTTGTCAACATCATAATAATACAAAAAAATTTATTAACTTTTTGGTGACTTTCGCTATAACCATAAGTGTCACCTAAAATTAATGTGCAAAATAATGAATATAATATGTAGATTTATTCTCCATTATTATTAAACTTTTAGGACCATTGAATTCTCCTTGCAAATTGCTTGCTCCATCATAATTTTACCTAAGAAAACTAATATTTTAAAACCAGTTTGGTAATCGAACTAGTTATGTGAATGAATTCCGAGTTAACCATTCCGATCAATCTAATTAGTCTAGTCCTATAAATCTAAAATCTCAGCAAGCAAAAAAGAACACAAAAAATTCCCAAGAAACATGATATGAAAACAACAATATGGTGAAGATAGAAGATCCAAAGAAGTAAGAAGATTTGGCAATAGAACAAAACCCCTTTTTTAGATATTTGAAACACATCCAAACTTAGAAAAGATGCATAAATCGAAAACACCTCATAATACACCAACAACCAAAAACCCATAATTTCCAAACTAAGAAATATGTATAAATTGAAAACATTTACAATATACTAATAACCAAAAACCCATAAATTCTCAAATTAAGAGCTAAATTATTCCTTTCTAATAAATAAAAATATTGTTTATCTAGAATTGATTAAGTGAGGTGAGCTTTAATTTCAAATACCCATTAAAAATGGCAATGGGTATTTGAAATTGATTTGTTTATAGATTTTGGTGACTCTCTCTCTTTTATTGTGAATAATAAAGTAGGAGATAATGGAGTATGAGACATGTAACAATTGGATATGAGATGGAGTGTATTATTACTCAGTGTTTGGCAATCTAATGCTAATAGTTGCCTTGTTAGAAACTCTCCACTAGCAAATTTGGTGGAATTGAAATTTCTTTCTCCTCTTATTTGTATTGGATTCTTGGTGTTTTCTACAAGAAGAGATGTGGAGATAAGAAAAAAAATACATTGATTCAAAGGTTGATAGTAATTGGTATTTGAAATCGATTCACTAACCAAATAAATGAGACATCAATTGGTTTTGTTATGTGTTTGGAAAGGAGAATGAAAGAATTGATGGAGGAAGAGAAAGAAAGTTGATGAACCAACTATTTTTTTTAATCAACCGAATATGGGATGCTCAATACATCGACCAGACATCTAGTTTTTAGTTTTATTGGTTTGACTAGCTATTTTAGTTCGATTTTAAAAACATTGATGTAAACTTAAAATACTCAAATCATGTTTGAAAAAAAATCCTCAACATTTGTTTTTAATGATAAAACAGTAGTATTACTAACATGTATAATACCAAAAAAACGTTCAACAACAAATCTATTTCCATTTGTAAAGCATAAAACAATTGCCTTTATTCTTTCATAAACATTCCACAACTTCATTAATTAAAATTGAAAATATTTCATCACCAACATCTCTAACAAATTGCATTTATTGTCTCATTCTGCAATTGCATTGACAATATCTTTTTAAATTTTAGGTGAAGTTAATTTTAAATTTTCAAGTGCTTTATTCAATACAACTCTTTTAATTTTGTCATTATGGTCATCAAAAAATTGTAAGAGCTTAAGAAAATTTACATGATTACTTGATTCATCAAATCCATCATGACCGTGAAAAATAGTCCTTGATGTAAAAGAAATCCAATGCAATCAATTGATGTAGTTAGTCTAATATAATAATCTATATGACTTTGTTTAGAATGATTAGACAAATAAATTTTTATGTGTTGTTGATGTTGCATTAGATCTTTGCAAGCATGTAAATATATATTATGAGTACTATTATGATCTCCAATATGAATGTCAGGTCAATTCTTCTTCTTCCAATTTCTAAACCCTTTCCATACAAATAAGTCACCATCCACTTACCTCCATGATTAGGTTTGAAAAGATAGCAAGATAAGCAAAATGCAATATCTTTTGTTATATTATACTCTAACCAACTATTATAATCATTGAACAATCTAGAAAGGGATCTATGCCTATGATCCAAATCATGTATAAGAAAAATCATAATTTGTAGATTAATAAGAGCCTTTTTATAAATATGCTAGTCTAACTTTCTCTCTATCATATTCAAATATATATATTTTTCCTAACCTTGGGTCAGTAGGAAGCTAATCAAAATTAACTGCAAAATTATAAACAATTAGAACACTTAGTAACCTAAAATAATTTACTCATTCTTGATCAATTGAGGTTGAACTTGAGTCTATGTTTATAGAATTTTGACCGTTAATCCTTGCAGAATATTCTCCACTTCTGAAATAATAAAATTTAACATTTCATTATTTTTAAGTTTAACTAATCAATGACATAAAATCAATGAGAATAAGTATATCAAAAAATGCCTATTAATTTAGTGGCGGTGAATTTCTCCCCTTTTCTTTCTCAATTTCTCTATGAACAAACGATGATTTATTGATGGTGGATTTCTCACCTTTCCCTACTTTATTTTCCTTTTTGCTTTTGCTTTTTATTTCTTTTCTCTTGCTCTAAAATTTTGGATTCCAATGTAAAGGAAGAAAAGTTAAGAAACAGAAATAAGAGCAAATAGGATTTTAACATTTTTTTTTTTTTTAAGATCTTAGTAGGAGCTTTAGCCTCAACTTATCCATATATATATATAAACAAACAAATTTACATATTTTCATTTTCGCCGTATTATTCAAACATCATAAAATAATAGATATTACTCAAAATTGGTAATATCGCTAATTATCAAAATTAAGGTTTCAAAATGATCTCACATGATGATATGAACTCTATGTGTCATATGTGAAATCAATCATCACCATCTCCATATATTGTCTATGTCATTATATTGAACTAATTTGAGATACTAAAAATTGATGATATTGACACCCAATTGACTAATTTTGATAATATCTACTACTTGATAAAATTTAGGTGATATCATAAAACAAAAAAGAAAAATATTTGATTTTTTTGGTCAATAAACCTATGTTATAATTTTTTTTCTACCCATGAATGTAATTATTGTAATTATTTTTGTCAATAAACATAAGTTATAATATTTTTCTACTCATGAATATGATTTTTATAATTACTTTAAATATTCATAAATATTTTTATTGTTATTTATACAATTTCATAAAATTTAAATAATTTTGATTGTAAATAGTCTATTTAAAAAAGATAATTTCATCACTAAAAATTTAATAAAGATAATTAAATAAAATATATGACTTAAGATTTTAGCAAAAATATCATCCCAATTTATCAAGTAAATAAAAAAAAGTAATAAGATAATCTTGTTGGAATAAGTATAAAAATGTATAATATAGATGAATTGAAAGGAAATTGTCATTTAATTAAAACTACAACAAATTTTATGCAAAAGTTTCTATTTAAAATTTTTATTGAATCGGAGTTGTTAAAGCTCCCAACATGTATAAACTTTTTTTTTAATCATTTTCGCTATAAAAACACTTTTTATGCAAATTTTTGATATTGAAAATTAAAAACACATCTAACAAATTTTTTTTAAAAAAAAACTCTATTTTGGTAATTGATATGTATAATTAATTATAATTCATAAATTTTTTACGATTAATATTTATCATTTATCAAACTAATATTTTAACAAGCTTGCAATGAAGGTTTACATGCTATTTTTATATCATACTACTCAATTGAAAAATTAAAAAAAATAGCTAATTATAAAGAAAAAAATAAAAAAATATAAATAAGAGTAGAAAAATGCATAAAAAATTGATTATTTATTTATATAAAATAATAAAAATGTAAAAAATAACTTAATTTAAGAATTATATATTTTGATATTTATATATTAAATATAAGATAATTTTTTTAATTAAAATTTGCATAAAATTTTTGCACTATAATTTTTTAATTAAAAATTTCAAAAACTTTTACATTAATTCACTTAAGGTATGAGTTTGCTACTAGAACTATTAGTATATTATCCAAATCTTTCTACTTTAAATCTTGTGTATGTTTAACTAGTGGCATGAAAATTTTTTACAATCAATAATAAATTTTTATATTTTTATCGATTCGATAATCCTATAGAGTTTTGATTTCAAAATAAAATCTCCATTTTATTTCAATATTTCTCACATATAAAAAAAATACTAATATTAGAAATATCGACTTTAGAAATTTTTTAAAAATCAAATGTCTATCTAATTAATTTGGACTAATTGTTCTTAAAAAAGTGAAAAACTATGCAAAAACGTCGTCGTTCTATTTCCCGGCTGTTTCCAAACTTACCACCACACCCCCCCCTTCTGCACATATTCCACTCGCTATTGGTTGTCGCACTCTGGAATCCAATTCGCACATAATAAAAACGCCATTATTAATCGCTACCATAAAGCAAAACCCTCGCCTACAGTACCAAACAAAGCCAATCGACCAACTTTGTGCTCTATGGCTGCTCACTCCTCCCTTATCGCCTGGTCACTACTCTACTCTCATCTCCAAAATCATCATCTTCTACTTCTATTGTGATTACTGTTATGTGTATATAACAGATAGTTGTTTTTTCTATGTTTGACAAATGAATGGTTCCTTAGGGGGTCAGGCGAAGATGGGCAATTAGGAATAGGAAACAACGAAGAAAAAGAATGGGTTTGCGTGGTCAAAGCTCTCGAGCCCTACAAAGTCCGCTCTGTTGTCGCCGGTAGCCGCAACTCTCTGGCTATTTGTGAGGACGGCAAGGTTTACTTTTTAATTTAACCCTTCATTTTTTACTTACTTTATTATAACATAATCTAATCATGTACTGGCATTAGCTGTTTACTTGGGGGTGGAACCAAAGAGGTACACTAGGACACCCACCTGAGACCAAGACTGAGAATGTTCCTAGTCAAGTTAAGGCTCTTTCTAATGTTAACATTGTTCAGGTAAAAGTTTCCAACTTTTTTTTTTTTTTTTTTTGAATTTGGGTTGCTGAATCTTAATTTTGCTTGCCTTTTGGATGTGGAATTGATGGTGCGTAGGTTGTGAATTTAGCTTTGTGTGTTGTTTATCTATTTTTTTCTTAGGCTGCGATTGGTGGGTGGCATTGTTTGGCGGTTGATGATCAAGGCTGCGCTTATGCTTGGGGTACATGAAGCTGTTCCTTTCCCCCACTATTTGTTTAGTCTTTTTGTTGCTTGCTTAGTAGGAAAATATATACTAAAAAAAATAATAATAAAAAAATATTTGAGATTGTCCAGTTACTTGCTTTGGTTAGTTATTGCGCTGAAAGGTCGAAATTGTAGGAAATTTGGCAATTTTGCTGTGTATTCCTTTGGGGATTGGAGCTGAGGGTTGCTTATTATGTGTTTTTCTATGTCAAAATTGGAGATGATTAAAGAATGTGAATGTGTGGCGTATGATATGATGTAGGTGGGAATGAGTATGGACAGTGTGGTGAAGAACCTGAGCAGAAGGATGACACTAGGAAGCCATTGAGACGGGATATAGTGATTCCCCAACGTTGTGCATCAAAGCTTGTTGTTCGCCAGGTGATTTATTTTTCTGCCAATAACTAAAAATTGGTAGATTTTTATTATATCTAAGGAATACTTGTTGATTTCATGTTGTTTCCTAATTACTTAAATGGGAATGGTTTAAAACTGCATAGTTCCTTAAGGGTAACATGTAGCGGGGAAGTTGAAACACTTCTCCTACTTCCCATTTTTGGTTCAAGTGCTGTGATAAAGCATTTAAATTTTCATGGGCTCTTAGACTATTGGTGTCTCACAGGCATTAGCCCATAATACCTTATCCTTGCCCTTGCTGCAAGGTGCCTCTTCAACCAAAGGCCCTGCATGCCTTCATAGATAATTTTTCTTTCAGCTAACTGTCAGTCTTGTGGTGGTATGATTCTTTCTTTGTATTCTTAGAAAAGCATTGTGCTGACATCACTTGCATTTGCATGCAAAATAAAATGTTGTAGTGTGAAGGTGGTTCTGATTCTGTTATAATTGCTGAGCCTTAGGTAGCAGCTGGTGGTACTCACTCCGTGGTGCTTACACGTGAAGGAGATGTATGGACTTGGGGTCAACCATGGCCTCCTGGAGACATGTAGGATTCTATGACTTATCCTGCTGTCTACTTGACATTTTTCTGTTGCTGATGTTATATTCATGTTCTTATCCTTTTGTATTGTAATTCACTGATTTTGACACTTTGCTGCATGCTTGTAATGGCAATCTTTTGATTGCATATTTATTACTTGATTTGACCCTTTATTGCAGAAAACAGATATCTGTACCTGTGCGGGTTCAAGGCCTTGTAAGGGTGAAGCTCATTGCAGTGGGGGCATTTCATAATTTAGCTCTTCAAGAAGATAGAATTTTGTGGGCATGGGGTAACAATGAATATGGACAACTTGGAACTGGTGATACACAGCCCAGATCTCAACCTATTCCTGTTCAGGGGCTCACTGGCCTTAATTTGGTTTGCACTACTTCCACTTATTTTACTATTTGAGCTGATTTATCTTTTGCTCCACTGCACATTGGTATTTAGCATGATGATTTCATATGAATGTGCGACTTCTTCTTAAGTTAAGATCCACTGTATCCCCTCCAGTTTCTTTTTTTTTTCCCGGAAATTTTTTCTCTTTATTATCCTTAAGTAAACACCCTTGAAAAAATTCCTGTATTTATAGCATTCAGGGTTTTGGAACTCTTTTTTTTTTTTTTTTTTTTTTTAATTTTGCCATAGTTGGAGTTCAAGGGTGGTCCATCATCATGAATTGCCTTGCCTAAGTTAAAGTTTTAATTTGGTACATATTTGTAGTTTTCTATATGTGGCTTTGTTTAATTCTTTCTGTTATAAGACCCTGGTCACTTCACCTGAGGCACTCCTTATGGCTGAAACTGTTAATGAGCTGGTTAAGAGAAGAAGAAATAAAGGGCCAGAATCAAAACAAATATCAAAGGGCAAGTAAAGTGTCCTCCTGGTTGAAGAAAGCATCACTTCTGTCTTTGGATGATGATATCTTGACATCTTTGAGCTCAATTGGTGGCATTTGTTTCTGTGTGGGGCTTTAATTTCTTTATTATGTCCATCATCTTGGAAATCTAGTCTGGAATTTATTATTAAGAAAAGAATGCGAGTCTTCTTAAAGCGTTTGTGTCATATTATATGCAAGGTTTAAATACTTACAGGAGGCAGTCATAGTTAGAACCTGAGGTTGAAGATAATCTATATTCTAAAGGTGTTCCAAGTGACTGATCACTTTCTATAGAACTTACAGTTGATGTTCACTTCTATTTATCAGATTATACTTTTATGCAAGTGATTTATGGCTTGAACCTTCTATTGCTTGCTAGTTTAAAATCCTCACTTTTGGCTATTAGCTTGCAGTGAGGTTGGTAAAAAACCAGTGTTTTTTTTTTGTTCTTTGACATTTTTGAGATTTTGTGCTTTGTTTCACTTTCCTGATAGGTTTTATCTTTGTGTGCATGTAGGTTGATATTGCGGCTGGTGGATGGCATTCTACTGCATTAACTGACAATGGAGAGGTGCTAATGCTCTTTAATATGTTAAAGGATTTCTGCATTTAGGTTTTTTTTTTTTTTTTTTGAAGAGCGCATATAGGTTTAGTTACTTGTATTCTTAATAGGACGGTGCAACTTTAGATGTAGCAGAGAAGTTTATCATGTTCTATATCTAAATTTTGAAACTGGACTTGCATCATCACTATATTTATTTTAATTATGAAGTAGATGTGAAATTTGAATCCATTAGAAATTAGAGATATGCAATTCACAAAAAGATTAGATTAATCCATACAAAAGGAGAGGAAACAAGACATGATGAATTTTATGTGGTTTGGAAACACCCCCTTCTCCAGGAAGTTTTATTATGCAATATCTTTTCTGAATATGAGTTGATAATTTTCTTTTTATCTTAAGACCTCAAATTTCACTCCTATTTTGTCCTGAAATGTTATTTATTTTTAGTTTGGCTCATATTGCACATACCATTTCTCATATTCTGTTGGGCTTAATAGTCATTTTGGTTGCTGGCTTGTTATTAATGGAAGACAGTGGTTAATGGATATCAATAGAATAGGTATTCTATGTGACTTTTCTAAGGCTCCTAAGTTCCCCTCAGTCCCTCATCCCTTCTCTCTCCTTTCAACTTCTTCATGGTTTGTGAATTACTGTGATTTTGCATTCTGGATTTCAGATTTACCATGTTAAATATGATGAGCATTTGGGTATCAATATTGGTAGTTGGTCATGTCTTATTCCTTTCTTCTTTTTTATGGCATTAAGTGACCTCATGCATGCTCGCATACACTGTGTAAACTCTTGGACAACTTCTTCATATCCTGGTTCATCTCTCAATATGAACTCATTTCAACCAAGGTTGGAAAGAAAGGTATAAATCTCATCCTTGATGCGAAGAGACTCAAGAAGAAAAGTAGATGGAATTTTGTTTAGTTGGATGATTTTGTTTAAGTTTGCTTTGAATCTCTCCTTTTCTTCTTTGTTAATCCCTTTCATTAGATGTAGGGGAGAAGGGCTTTGAGGTTGGGTAATTACATTGCCCTTTTCTGTTCTAATAAGCTTTACTAAGGGGATTGTTCTAGAATCTCCAAATCATACAAGGGTTGAGTTTATAGGGGAAAGACAAATTGTACCTGCATGTTTAGTTTCTATTGTCAAGGCTTTTCGCATGATTAAAAGTGGTTGTGAGGCTTATTTGCAAATGTGGTAGATACAAGGTTAACAAATGAATTACTTGAGAATATTTTCGTGGTAAATGAGTTTCCAGATATGTTCCCAGCTGTCTTACCTGGTTTGCCACCTGATAGAGAGATAAAATTCACAATTGAGTGACCCTAGTGCACCAAAAAGGGGGTGAATTGGTAGGAGATTAAAAATTTTGGAGGGAAGATGAGGAGTTTGGAGAATTAAGAAAGGATGGAGAGAAAGAACACAAGGTATTTATAGTGGTTCAGGTGTAAACAAACCCTACGTCCAGTCGTCAATTCTTTATAATTGGGTATTTCACTCAACTTAAAATAATGTTTCCAATCCAAGGGTCCAAAATCTGTTGCTTTCAGTTTGCCCCCTCCTTTATGGAGGTTGGAAAACAACATTAGAAATGACTGTTTGAACAAGTCTCAACAAAGCAAAGTAAATAATGCAAACATTTGTAAGGATACCCAAGGATACAAGTGTAAAGGTTGTTGTGTAAGCCTCAAAACACAAGTATATAGGTTGTTATGTGAGCCTTCAAAACACAAATGTAAAAGTTTGGTGTAACATTGAAAACACCTTTGAAAGATAGTGAAACACCCAATTTCTAAAAATTGGTCCTCATTCTTTCCTTCTCTTCTTCTTCTTTTTTTTTTTTTAAATCTCAGTCTTAGCAGTCTATACAGACCATTATGTGGGCTATACAAACTACTAGTTGGTCTGCATAGCCCATTTGGATTATGGAATAAAAAGCTTTTCTCTCCTTCTCCATTCATGTTCTATTTGGTTTTAAAGCTTTATGGGATCTTTGTGAGCTCCAACAATAGAATAGGGGTAGGTTTTTAGGCTTATTGCCCCTATTCTTCCTGAGATGATCTTCAAATTGTGAATCTTTGCAACTCTAAGAATGAGCTTCTATAAAATGCCATTGTATTTATTGCAGGTGTATGGGTGGGGTAGAGGGGAACATGGGAGACTTGGATTTGGAGATAATGACAAAAGCAGTAAAATGGTGCCTCAAAAGGTTCATCTTTTAGCAGGAGAAGACATCATTCAGGTACTGTCATGGATAGCAGTGGGAGACTCCTGAAAATTTTTGCATGCATGTACATATAATATGTTTTAAGTTTCCTTGATCTGGTCTAACTAATCTTCATCAGAGGCTTTAAGATAAGCCAAATTTGGTATTTTATAATGTATTTTCTCATTAAGGGCCTTGTAGATAATAAAAGAGATGGTTGATTGAGGAAATAAATAGAATTGTACCTTACAAAGGTAAAAGCAAAAGTTAATTCCATTGACATTTGACGGCAAGTATGATTAACCATTATAATATACTCAATTTATTGACATTTTCTAATTTAATTTGATTTATTGGCAATCCAGGTATCTTGTGGTGGTACTCATTCAGTTGCATTGACACGTGATGGGCGAATGTTTTCAGTAAGTAGATTTGGCACTTCTTATACCACTGGCGTGATCATGAAGCAAAATGCAAAGCAAGAGCTTATTCTTTTATATACTGCACATGCAACTGTTCATCCTTCTAGTTTGTCTTGTTACCAGTCCTTTATTTGCTTGATGGGAGTTGGATATGTCATCAGCATTTTTTAGTAGGCAGTTACATGAATTTTAACTGAAATTAACAACCAAAGATAACCAAACACTTCAGCTTGGTTTAAAACCATTGAAACCAATAAGTCATCTAAGCTGCTTATGACTCTTATGGGGAAAAGCTTGTGTCAGGCAAATGCTGATGCCAGATGTAAGGGGACAAGATCCCCCTTTTATAGAGGGGATGTCCTGCGGCTCAGCTTGAGAAAAAAACTAGGGGATTGCATATAACATGAATTGAGTTCTTTGATGCTGGCCTGCATTAAATTCATAACACAGAGGAGGGTAACATCCTCTCATAAAAGGGTTGTTCCCCTCACTACCTGTGGGCTGGGGGGACTAGGCATAATTTATGCCTTGGCAAATCTTAGTCTAAAGTGCATTTCAATTTTAAAAGAAGCATAATGTTTTCATTATTTTAAAATTAAGAATAATAATTTCTACAATAATATATATATATATATATATATATATATATATATATATATATATATATATAGTTGAAATAAAAGAAAAATTAGAAAATCCTTAAAACTTTAAGAGTCACAATTCTAATTTTTTTTATCTTTTAAATTTTTTGAATCAATTTAACTTGTATGTTTATTGAAATTAATTTTTTGGAAGATATATCTTTGCCGCATGTGTAATTTGAATCTTGTTTGGTTAAGATAAATTTTTTTTTTTTTAAATTCAAAGTGATATATATCTATATATATATATATATATATATATATACACACACACACACGTTTAAATAAATAGGTGAAAAAATAAGAAATTAATATTAATTTACTATAGAGCATTAAAATCAAGATATTGATTCATGAATTTATCAAGCTCCCTTAGTTGTATAAATATAAATTTACGTAATTGAAAACTATTTTGAAAATCAAAAGAAAATTTATAGAATCTTGCTAAAATAAGTGATTTCAAAAAATTATAAATCACATTTTCTATATTATTTTTTAAAATTTATTTGATGTATATATTAAAGTTAACTGTTCAATATTTGATATTAAATTATTAAATAATATGAAAGATTAAATGTGTCATAATTAATCTAATAATAAATGTGAAAAGGAAATGTTCATAATTACAAATTAAATATTAATAATTACATCAATTTTAGTTGTCATTAATAAAAGATTAAAAAGTAAAAAAATTTTAAAATTCTAAAAAGTTAGGAAAATAAAATAGTGATTATTAAGAACTTATTTGAGATGATGTGTAAAGTAAAGAAAGTGATTTTTTTTTTTTTTTGCTTTGAATATATATACACACGCGCACACACAAACACATAGATAGATAGGTAGATAAATAAGATTAGCTTACAAATATCTCAAATTGAAAGAACCATAAATTTCAAAAGAATTCTGTTCAGTTTGATAAATGTCCTATTAATATTTGGTTTTGTAATCTTTTGTTCAATGAGGCTGTGAGCATTTTTGTGGCTAAAGTTCAATTTCATTTGTTTGTGCTGACTGGTTTTGCTGGCAGTTTGGTCGAGGTGACCATGGACGACTTGGATATGGGAGGAAGGTGACGACAGGTCAACCATTGGAAGTGCCAGTTGACCTCTCCTCTCCTAAAGATCTTAGTGACGCTGACACCAAGGGACATTGGATTTCTAAACTTGTTGCTTGTGGGGGAAGACATACTCTAGCAATAGTAGAATGGCAGACTGATGGAGCAAAATAGTTATGGAATAATGCTATCTTAATGTATGATTATGTATAATTAGACAAATGGAAACATTATTAATACATGGAGAACGATTTACAGATTTCATAGAAGGGAGCTCGGAAGATTCTTGATTTTTTTTTTCTTTTGGTTGGGTTTGGGGCGTTTAGACTTGAGATATTCGAGTAACTGTTTATTGAACATCATCTTCCCTGTGATACAGAAGTCCTAAAGGCATCATTCTAGATTTCGAAGAGCTTCAGCAATGTTAGAGAGTTCGAATCATTGGGCTAATAGCTTAATTGTAGTGTAGGTTAGGGGATCCTTATCTCGACAGTTTTCTTAGTCTTCAAATGTCTGGGGAGCTCTTTGTATTCTGTATTGATTTATCTTTTGTTCCCAACATTTCTTTTCTATCAACACAAATTTCATCTTTTATACAAAAAAAGAAAAAAAAAATTGTTTTGCAAATTATTCAGTTCATTTGTTCTTAGATAGTGTTTGGTATGATGTAATCAAATGTAATGTAATATAATGAAATACAAACTCAATTGAACTATTAAACTAAAATTTCTTTTGTTGATTATATTACATTATATTTTATTATGTCATACTAAACACGATTTTAATGTTTGAGCGTTGAAATCCTCTATGGCTGATGGCTGCTGGGTTTTGTAGCAGAAATTGGTGTCTTGCAAATTATTCATCCTCTTGTTGTTCACTTCTGTATCTTACCTTAACCATCTACCCAACCCAAAAAAAAAAAAAAAAAAAAATGATCAGTTTACTGGCATCACAGGTATTATCTCCCCCTTCAAAATATAACAGCTAAACAATGCCAAAACAAACCCATAATCATGTGATTCTTTCTTTGCAAAAATTCCATTCTACTCATTTTCTCTTCTCATCACTCTGCAATAAATCAGGGCTTCACCAAGGCCCTTGCCGTGACAATTCTTAAAGAAGTTGGTGACCGCACGTTTTGTGTTGCTGCTGTAAGTATACCCTCTAAGAATCGCTACTCTGATATATATGTCACATGTTCTTGTTCAAGAAAATCAGTCCAGCTTTTCTACTTGTTGATTAATATATGTTTATCTAGTGCATAATATATTTTTACAAGATCTTGGCAATGCGCTATCCAAGGAAGAGTGTCTTGCTAGGCTGCCTGGTTTCTGTGATCGCAAGGATACAAAAACACATTCCATTGTTCGCTTTTTATAATGTCTATGCTTTCTGCTGCTAAATTCTTGTTTTTTGTTGTTGAGCTGCAGGTTATGACCATTGTCTTTGCTCTGCTTGGTTGGGTTGCTCCAAACCTGGTAAAAGAGTTGCGCTGCATAGCATTTTTTATTAATAGTCTTTATCACCGACAGCCTTATATGTACGTTGATGACCAACTCCAAATGGGGATGTTTTTTCTCTCGTCTTGATATTGCCTTATTGAGTATTGGACTACAAATTGTGCAGCTTTCTAGGACAAGGGCACATTATATCACGACCTTGCTCTTCTTTGTCTTCGGTCTCCGGCCTTTGTGGGAAGGAATCACAGAAGATGACGAGTAATTCTCTATACTATATGACTTGTTAGTTGATCCTTAGTTGAATGTGTTTTTGTTATCAATGGCAAATTTAAGCTTGGTTTTTCATTTTACAGTGACAATGAAGAATTGGGAGAAGTTGAAAAATAATTGGTAAATAGTACTGTTCCCTCAAGATAGAATTATACATTTCACAGGATGCTTTTTTGACTTGCTTTGATTGTTGAAATGAGACAGGAAAACGATTTGAAGGCCAGTGCTGGAAGATCAAAAGCAATTTCTAAGGTTGGAAACAACTCTATTAGCTGATATTCCTAACATGGCAATCAAGATGGAGTTTAAAACGACTATTTAGAAGTGTTAACAACATGTTAAAGTGACAATGATCAGCCACCATGTTAAATTTACCCATACTCAATAGGGTGCATTTTTCTTCAGCTGCAGATGTTTAGTCTATTTGGTGATTTGTATCAATGTCGGCTCTTATTGGCTGAAACTTTTTTTCCAGGAAGATCAGAATTTGAAGAAGCAACGGAAGTCATTTCTCACATATTTTGTCTCACCTGTATTCTTGAAGGTTTGAGATTAATCACATTCCTAGTAATCACATTCCTAGAAACCAATGTCTCATTCACATGATTAGCTTTATGAAGTTTTTAAAAAAGTTCATCATCTTAAACCAGAAAATGAACGAGAGATTCTGTAATCATGAGCTGATTGTTTTCTATATCTGGTTCTTGAAAACAGGCTTTTTCCCCTACATTTTTCGGTGAGTGGGGAGACAAAAGTCAGGTAAACTCATAGACCTACAGCAACTTCTTCCTGTAACATGTACGTTATCAATGTCAACTTTGTATTCAGCTAGCAACAACTGGTTTGGCAGCAGATGAGGACACTTTAGGGGTGGTTCTGGGTGGAATTCTGTATGTTGATTTTGTGTTTTCATTACTCCTTATTATCATTTTTCAATTTTTTTTGGGGAACTCATTACGTGATCATTTTTTTTTTTTTTCTCAGGGGACAAACACTCTGCACCGTCGCAGCTGTTCTAGGTGGAAAGAGCTCGGCCTCTAGAATTTCTGAAAGACTTGTAAGCCACCTATGTTGTTGCTTGATTCTGGAAAGATCCACAACTATCAATAACCTTATTTTAAGTGAAGATGAATTCTGTGCATTTGGCTGCAGGTTGCCATTCTAGGAGGATTTCTCTTTCTGGTTTTTGGGGTTCTATCACTTTCCAAGTGAATGACTTGTTTTCTGATCTTCACAAGCTTGTACACCTTAATCCCCTGCATGCATGAATTATTCTACCAGTGGATTCCCACCCAAAGTTTCAACTTACATTTCCAATTTATATGTGATACTTAAGAACATAAATTTAGTTTCTGATGTATGAACTAAAGATGAAGTGCTCGAACAACACATCTTAAAAAAAAAAAAAAAGAGGCATACACCAGCATATGTGAAGGCAGGATCTCTACGTTTGAGATACATGAACAGAGAGTGCAGTGCTTGCAGGAAGTTTTGTTGTCAAATGACAGCAGCAGGACTGCTGGTCTTCTGGGGTTCATTGCCTGTGACAATGACACGGTCACGATCACCATTATAGCTGTGGAATCCAGGTCCATATCGGCTATAGAAAATTCCAGCATGGAGAAGTACCAAGTACAGCAACTGACCAAGAAGTGATATTATGATCAGTGCTTCCAATGTTTTCTGCAAATGATGAGTTATTAAAGCACATTGCCTAGGTAGAAATGCAGCAATTTTCTTTTTTTGAAATAAAAAATCTACGAAGTCTGATCTTGAAATCAACAAGAGTAGATGATTACTGGGAAATTGAACTATTTGATGCAGAAATAAATTAGGCTGATACTTTTAAAGTTCTTACCAAACGTTTTCCCCTATGCCCCCCTAATATAATCTCTTTGCACTCAAATCTGTAACAGAGCACCAAACTCATTATGTCAATTAATGCAACAACTAGTAGCATATGAAACAGTTACTAGAAACAACGGAAAAAACAATTCCATAGGTTTGAATCTAACCATTATTAAAAGGTTAGAACCAATCAGTTATTTGGGAGGTCGTTTATTTTTCAATTTAAGATTCTAAAGTGGGATTTAACTCAATTTGCAGAAAAATGCAAGTGCCACAAATTTCTAACTTCTTTCGCGTACTTCTGAATAGTGAAGTGTGGTAATAATAGTAATAACAAACCGAGAAAAATGTATACTTCATAAATGGATAGAACGCATCACTCAATGTATGAAGAAGAAGAAGCCTGCTTCCCAATAAAAAAGCATCAAATTTGGCATTAGGCTAGCTACTCAAATTGTCGAATCTCCATCCCTTCTAAGAATTTCCAATGTACGAAAAAACCATCAAATTTTTTATGACCTTGTCTCAGCTATACGACATAGGAAAATCGAAATTTTACATTTGGCAATAATAACACAGCAAATGAAAACTGGATTGGGTCAGTAACCGAAAGCAAGAGCAGTCATAGCCCAGGAAATACATGCTAGGGAACTTGCACAGGCCAAACTGTCACTTCTCCACGCACGAAAGTGAAAAAGCCCAGCTACCACCGAGGTAGCACCAATGACACCACTCACCAAAGCAAATACCAACATGAAATTTGTTGATGGGTTTCCACCCAAATCTGTGGCACGAAGAACATAGGTTAAACCCAATACATATAAATAATAAAAGCAAGCAATATCAACTACCCAAAACCAGGACAAGAAGCCTTTGGAAAAAAATCAATATCAACATAAATATATAAAGGCTTGTTTCTCAAAAACAAAAACCCAATAACTAAAAACTATTAGAGATATATCACTAATGAGCTTCGAGCTAGTGAGACCTCTTTAGAACTGTTTAGTTGATAATCAGTCAAAACGGAAAAATTAAAAAGGACTACTAAAGAGATCAGTTAGGAGTTAATTTACGTGGATGGTTTTGTTCACCATCGATGTATTTGTCAAGAGACCAACCAGCTAGGCCAACTACAATGAGACAAACGATCAGGTTCACAGCTAGAAGGGGGCCTATTAAGTCTCTTTGAACCCTTCCTGCCGCCATGATCAAGTCTCAAGTGGTTGAATTTTATGGCTTATGAGGAAGAAGATAGGTTGATTGTTTCTTTCTTGCCAAAAAAAAAAGAAGGATGTGGCTCCGTGGGTTCTTGCCGAGGTGTCGAGAAGTTTGGGTCTACAGGTGGGAGGGGTGTGTGTTTGAGTTGCTTGAAAGGTAAAGAAGTGCCTTTGTGGGACCAATAGAGTAACAGTTTAACCGACATGCTATCAATTTAATCTTCTTTTCTTGCAACTTTTTCATTTCTGGAATGCTTGATCACTTGGCTTTTTATTTCCTTCTTTCGTCAGGAAGGATCGGGAAAAACCCAAGAACCTTTTTGATTGGTGTAATATTCATCAGCTGTCATATGGTTAATGAAAAGGGAGACAGTAACAAGTAGTCCTCATTACTCATAATTGGATAATATTTGGCGAATTAAGGAAAAAAAAATTTTAGTTTACCGAAGGAGTGGCTCCAACCTAGTCACCCTCAAAGCTTGACGCTTGATTAGCAGGCCAAAGGTCTAATTGCCCTGCTTTTTCTTTCTTATTTAAGAACTGTAGTGGTAAATCGCCAATTAAAGTTGCAGAAATGAAATCATTGTTACATCATATCACCAAAAAATAAATAAATAAATAAAAATCATCATATAATGAATCCTGGATTCTAACTCGGAACCAGTATGGAAACCTCAACAAAAGTATAGAAATGGGGTCATAAGCCACCCAGCCAAAGGAATGGAGACAGATATCTTCTCCAAGTAACAATCTTTCATGATCTTTTAACACCCTTTACACCACCTCTAAATTGAATATGAGCTCCAGATAGCAAGGAAAAAAAAATGAAATTATAAGGAAACAAGAGTAAAAGAAAGGATTCTGCCTGCAACAGAAATGGAAAGTTTCTCTTATGATTTAGCACAAATGTTTTTTTCATTTCAATAGTTGCTTGGGTCATCACATCACTTTTGCACTTGTATGAATAGATAGAAACAAAGTCTACGTTTTAGTTCTGACCATAGTTGATTCAAGATATAGTTGGAAATTAACAGCACTGGAAGAATGATGATATTATTGAGACATTATTGTACATATTAGGTACAAATATTTCTCTTTGTTTCAAAAGGGAACCGCACACAGGCATCCTAAATGAAGCCAAATTACTAAGCTATTAGATTTCTCAAAACCATATCAAGTTGTCAGGCACTACAGTGGCTAGAGGAGGTTCCACAAAGAAAAGTAAAGAGCTTAAGACAAGGATGAAGATGGTGAATAAAACGAGTGATTTACAAGGATTAGCATATTGTCTAACAAGTGCAATGCCTTCATCTTTACCAGTTCTTGAAGCTGCATTATCCAGTTGCAGTGTAGGGCATGTGAAGAAGCCATAGACTATACCCATGATAACTGCCCCTAAATGTGTCCTACAAAATATGGCAATTACAAGAAGTCTTGTTAATGGACAAAAGTACAATCAAATGAATTTATTTCTTTCCGTTTTTCCAAAAGAAGTGTTTTTGCATTCCTTTCAAATTGCCAGAAAATATTACCAGTCATCGATTGGACCAAAATGGCTCAGTATGAAGCTGAGACCAGTTGTGATTATCGCCTTCTGGAACAAACTATCAGAGACATCCTTAGCAATTACATCTTTGGTTTGCATTTGATAAACAAGCCAAGCTCCAATAATAGCAAATACTGGTCCCTGCATATATAATGACTCTAGTTCAAAATAAAATACAAGGTATTTTTGTGTACAAGTCAAATAAAAAAATAACTGCAGCATATTAGCAAGTGAGTAGAAGTGATCCCTGATGTATTAATTCATGTGACATATTCATCTCAGATATGCGAATTTGCCATGAAAAAAACATGTGCACCTTAGCTATTGCAAATGCAAGTATACAAACCTTTTATTGCTCCTTCATTTTACCTTACAAGATGATTAGAATGTCATCACTGCATGTATTAGGCTAACTGTGCAGTTCATAATCCCAATTCCATAGAGGAAGATAAACAAGTGAAATTGCACCAAGTTGCTACATGAATTATTATACTTAGTATCATAAATATAGATAAGAATGTGAATTATATGCATTCCACATGAAAATGCAGAAGCCAAAGGCTTCCTCAAATTATGCAAGTACAGATAGCTTGTCTTGGAAACCATGGCTAAACATGAAGCCTCTTGCAGCACTTTCAGAAAAGGAAATGCCAAACTTGGAAAAGAAAATGAAATGTCAAATTTATCTGATTTTACATCAAGCTGCTGTTTCTCTTTATTTGAGTACTCCAAAGCTGCAGATAGATGAATCATGGTCTTTAGGTATTCAACTTTTCAAATGAAACAGCAGAGCAGAAATATCATTGGTAAAGCAGCCAACATACATGATGTGTATTTCTGAAAAATTTAGAGTGCAATGACTCTATGAAACTTACGCATGTATGATTCTCAGTGACATAAAATATGGAATAAGAAAAATAAAGGGAGAGAAGGTGAAATGTGGCGTACTGTTCCACCAACAGTTGGCTCTAGTGTGTGAAGAAAGCTTGTCAAGTTGCCAGAAATTCCTCCAAGGATGTATATCAATAAAAATGTAAATGAACCATAGCCTCGGCAAACCTGAGGCCCAAAAGTAAAAAGTGACCAACATCCAAGAGCCACATGAAACACCCCTGAGTGCTGCATATGTCATTTATTTGTGAGAGAAAACATAATTAAAATGTCCAGGCTGAAACTATAATAAATGTATGATAATCATAATAAACTATTGCTTGCATGAAACAACTTTATTTCTTACTATTTTAAAATGAGTTTATTGCTTAAAGATAAAGTAATAAATTGAATATTTTGCAACTGTACAGTCAGTTTGAAAAGAAGCTAAATTTATATTTTGCAACTGCACAGTCAGCTAGAAAAAAGCTAAATTCGTATGACAAATAAAATTGTCATTTTAATAAAAAATTGTTCAAATAACAGTTGGTTTGTTAATCATGGAAACAGAATGGGAACACGAACCCAATTGTCAATCTTGTACCAGAAACATTGGTGTCACTAGCCTCCACCATTCTCCAACCAGTATCAAATCATTTATCTTTGCTCCATATAATAATGGGAGAGAAAAGAGCTCAAATTCGGAATTCCTAACTGGACTGGCAATTTCAAATATAAAAACAGCAATGTCTATAGAAGCCAAAATGTTTCTGCATACAAAATTTGAAATAAAGAGAGTCAAGATATTATTAGCTATGCTCGATGAGAATCATGCTATATCGAGAATAAAAATTTGTAAAGACATGTAACTTACATTATATAGAGACCTGAGGTTTCCTCATTTTGCCTCAAGGACTGAGACCTCCCAGAATCACTATTGGCAGTCTTCTTTCTCAACTTCATAAAACTTTTCGACCTCTCCTCATCTCTTTTAGAATCTTCAGAGACTTGGAATGGTTTGGTCACTGGATTTTCTTTAGGAATTTGATCATCAGATCTAGATGACATGTAACCTTTGAAGCCTACATCTGAAGGCACAAAGAAAATTTTAGATCAAATATTTTCTCAAGAAGGAGAAACTCCTTGCCAACTCTGCACTTTCTTTGATACTTCAGCAATGTGATTAAGCAGTTGAAATTTGCTATATTATGATACTTTGGAGAAATTGTGTAGGGGATAGCAGTAATGAGTCAACATCAAAATGAAAATTTTCAAATGCAAGAATTTAAGAAATGACATCTAACCTTTATTAAGTTTTTCAAGATAAGAATTGAGAGATTTCAGTTCCTCCTTAGTGTTGATTTGCCTCCTTTCTCCAGGAAGTAACTGTGTTGGCCCATCAGAAGAATCTGAAGAGGGCTGACTTATGTTGCCTTGGAGTTTTTCAAAATAAGAATCTAGCAACCTCAGTTGATTATCATTAGTATTAGCCTTTGATGCATGTGGCGCCACATATAAATTTTCTCTTTTTACGTTCCAGACTCTATGCAGGGCCAGTGCTTCGATCATGTTATGCAAGTGCAGAGTGCCTTGGTTGAGAATTGCTCCTTTAGCGGCATTTACTTCTCCTTTTGTCTTTGTTTTCATCAAAATATCAGCAGAAGGATATAAGACTTGCCACCTCTTGCGTGCATAACTGGAAATACAATCCCGGGGAAAGGCATAATGCACACGTGTGAAAGCCTTCTCATGCTGCCTTACTGAATTTTGAGGTGGAAGAACATGATCGTTATGGGGCATTTTGCAGCATACTGGAACTACAGCCATGGAAACCTGAAAATGTAACAGGAAAAGTTTTATCAGCAACAGGACATGAGGAAAACTAACAAGCTCTGTTGATTCGTCTTCATATGAAAATTATTCAAAACAACCTTGATGTATGATGTTTTTAGCTTTCAGTAACACAAGTGAATCTACTGCTTTGAGGTAATTTCCGAATCCAATTTAAGTGTAAGGAAAATCCCTTTCTCATAATAATATCATAGAATTGATCTCCAACTGCTTCAACATGGATTCATAAAAATAAAAATAAACACAACTAAATTTGCTTGCTTTCATGCATACTTAGCATTCAATAACAAAATTAGATTTGAACATGCTAGAAGCTTGTTCACTTTATTCCACATACGGGAAGATACTAATCACTATACCCCCACCTGGTTAGCAAAAATTAATGTGTTTTATGCATTTCAAGTTAGTTCAAAAGCTATAAAATGTACGTGTATAGGGAAGTTATCGATTCTCCGGTTGTCAGGTCCAAGACGAGAATATTAAAGAAATATCACTACAGTTTAGCATAAATCAATATGCTCCCAAGGATTTCAAAGTCGAGCATAAAATTAGGCTTTACCCCTTTGAATATGATAACACACATACCTTGGCAACAATTATAAGCACCTTATTTTCAAGTCCGACAGTAGGACCTACATTACTGAAAAATTCAAAATTCCAATTTTGCTGCATTGAAGTGGGAGAATATGAGAACAATCATGAGTCAGGGCTTTCCATGTGATAATATACTAGGGCCTAAACCTGAATATACGGTGAATCAGCATTTGAACATCAACCAAAATACAGAATTGCATATCCATGCCTTCATTTTTATTAAATGACTACACAAAAAAAAAAAAAAAAACCCTGGACGAAGAACGCATCCCACATGGAATAAGAAAACAGAGAACAAACAGATAAATCACAGGAAACAATGACCTAAATAAGAGATTCAAAATCAATCCCAGAAAAGATACACAGCACAACAAAGGAAAAACAGTTGAAAATGCCGTAAAAGACTGGTAAATAGTAATTAGTAGACATACCAATTATGGAACTCTAAACTGTAAGTCCCAGATAAATGGCTGCAGAGAGAGAGAGATATTAATGTGGGGATTAGAATTCGATTATAGGAACATAATAATAATAATGTGAATTCCAAGTGCTTCTATTATTGCAAGAAAATGTTTGAGTTGAAAGCAGGCATCAAAGAATCCAGTTATGGCAGCCTTATCTTTGTTGGCCCATTGACATAATGCCACATGAGACTATCTATATAAGGGTGTATATTTTAATGTATACATTGCACGTAAATTTTTATATAATAATAAATAATATTATCTAGCAAAATGTATTTACAAATCGTTCTAATAAAAATATACTTTATAATAAAAATATTATATTTTTTTTGGTTAATCAATTAATTTTTTAGACAACTAATTGGCCATTTTTTTTTTATAGCATTGACTCGTATTTTGAAATTTTAATTAAAATCTATCAATTGATTTAAATTGATGTTGATTGTGCAATTGACTGAATTGCAAACACTTTTAAATGTTATAGCACATATAAACTAAAATTCATATAATACGTAAAATTATATTTGATAGATCATAATTAATAATGTATTATCATTATATACTAAATGATAAATCTTAAATTGTTTAAATTCCAAAAGAAATAAGGAGATCAAACCTTGATGAATGGGCGATAAACAATAATTTTAGATAAAAATTTTCATTGCAAAAGGCAAACAAAATTTAATAAAATATGATATAATTACCCAAATTATTTAAAATAAACTAAATAAAATGAGTAAAAAGGAAATTTGTCACTAATAAAATATTTCAATGGTATTGTAAATATATATATATATATATATATATATATATATATATATATGAGAAAAAATAGATATGTTTAAGATCTTTATTTTTTACGGACATATTACACTTTAAAAGAGAATTCAATATGTTGCATCTTTTTTTGATATTTAAATTATGGTATATTATAGAGTGATATAAATAATAGTGATGTAGATTTTATTTCATATAGTGTAAGAGAAAAAGTGACAAATGACAAATTTGGATGTCAGAATATATATATATATTTAACCTTTCACAAAAAAAATTTAAGATCCTCAGCACAGGATGCCTTGTACAATGCCTTAGAGGCACTGCAGCTTCAATAACTTGACTTTAATTACATGTTGCAATAAATTTTATGCAATATTACCAAATTTTAGATATAAATTGTACATCTCTTTACATAATATAAAAAGAGTTATACATATTTTGATAACTTTTACATATTAATAAAGTTACATATTATCGTAAAAATAATTTAAAGTTACATATTGCAATTAACGATATGTAAATTTTTTCAATTCAAAATGTAACTAAATAATCTTTAAATGTAATTATCAAAAATGTAAAAAATTACATATTCTTATAAATTCTATTAAACATTTTCAAATTTTGTATATAACTTGCATATATTTTTATGTAATAGAAAATATTACATATGTTTGATAACTTTTATATATTACATTGATAAAATTACAAACTAATGTAAAAATAATTTAAAGTTACATATTGCAATCAATAAAATATGATTTTTTTAATTTAAAATATAACTAAATAATCTATAGACGTAACTAGAAAATATTAATATGATTTTTGCTTCAATTCTCTTTGTTGAAACTTCACGTTTTTGGAGCACTCTTCATATTGTTGTTGTGAGTAAGAATTCCTGTGAAGGTCACTATTCCTTGTGTACATTTACAACAGAATTAGAGAGAACCATTCAGAATCAAGTTTTCCTTTTTTGCCGAAAGTGTGTATTCATAGTTGGATGGTCATTGTAGATGCTAGAGCTTTCTAAAAGGAATTTCTTGGAACACCTTTGAACAAGTGTCTTTTGATGTGTTTCCAGAAGAAAAATTATATATTCATGCTCATGTTCCTCGGTGAAATGAAGGGAACTATTACTATTATAATCATTGCGGTTTCTTCATTATAGAAGCTTTTCATGTTAAATTTTGGAAAAAGAAAAGGTTTAGATATTAGAAAAAATCAGATTCTTATGAGAATGGTTGTAAACTTGAATGAGCCTTAAATCCGCTTGAAGTTGTTTCTAGAACAGTACTATAACCGTAGTCTCTTACTATCTGGAGTCTGGACCTCTAACTCCACCATAAGGCCACAAGTCTTCCCACGGCAGCCAATGCATTTTTTTTTTTTAAATAATAAAAGCCAATACATAGATTAGTTGCTAGTTGCAAATTTGTTGAAGAAAGTTTTTCTTTCCTTTTTTAATTTTTTATAATTGTTATTAATACTAAGTAATTGTTCGTCATGAATAGACAAATTTTAGTTTTAATTAAAAAAATTTGACCAAATCAAATTTGTTTGGTTTTTTTACTCAATTTTTTTGTGAGTTGGGTTTGGTTTCAATTTTTTTTAAAGAAATTAAGTTATTTTCTATTTTATGATTTAATAAGCAAATCAAATTGAATTGAGTGAATCACAATTGAATCAAACAAAATTAATTTAAATCCATTTAAAACTTATTATTTATATTAAAAAATTAACAATTTATTAAAAACTAATTATTTATATTAAAAATTTACAAATTATTATTCTAAAAAATCAATTCAAAATAATTTATCAAACTAAATCTGTTTAATATAATTTAATTTTTATATTAAATTTGATTTGCATTTTTTTTCAAATTTTTGGTTTTAATTCAATTGAATTGAAATGAAATTCAACTGTCCGTTTGCTCACTAATATATAATAGATAAATTGTGATTTTGTCATTGGATTTATATTTATTTATAAGTTGTTTTGCTCTTTAATTTTTTTGATTTACACATCCTTAATCAAAACCATTTTAAATGACATTTATTTTTTTTTAATATATCACTGTAATATTATCTTTTAGATTCTTTTGTTGATATTTGCAGGACTTTTTTTTTTTTTAATCAGCTGTTACAAGGGGTGGGGATTTGTGCCCATATCTAAAAGTCTTACAAGTAAGTATATTATTATGGGACTCAGCTTAAGTGTGTAAACCCCGGTTCGGTACTATCCAAATATTTGAAAACCTTTGAAACTGAATTGAAATTTAAAAAATTTAAAAAATAGAGAATCAATACCGTCTATATTTTTTGTTCGATTTTTTTATAAATTTGAGACAGTTTAATTTAATTTTTTAGTTATTTCGAGACGGTTTAATTCGGTTCGATACTAATTTAAATATTTAGTTATTTCAATTTATTAAAAATTAAACTTTACATTTTTTTATCTTCACGAATCAAAATAAATAAAATATATATTTTTCACTTTTAATTATTCAAAAACTAAAATAAATAAGTGATAATTTAATAAATTATAACGAATAACTTACATATTAAATATTAAATTAAATTTTTTAATATTTACTACTATAATTAATAAATAATCTAATTATTAATAGTATATATTAATTGAGTGAGTTAATTAATAAAACTAATTATATATATATATATATATAAAACTAAGGTTCGATTCAGATTTTTTGGTACGAAATGGTTACAAAATGGTTCGATCTAGTTCTCGGTTTAGATAATATAAAATCTTTGGTATTGTCCCATTTAAAAAAATTAGTTTGATTCAGTTCCAGAATTTTGCTATTCAAATTGAAAATTTTCGATTTAGATTTAATTTAATTCAATTATTCGGTCTAATTCAAAAATCTCGAAATTTTGTGCATCCCCCTCATTTGCGTGACCTTTTTTAACATATAAAAAATTGTGAGTATTTAATTGTGAAGCATCAAATTTACAAAATTTTTGATGTAGTCAATTCAATATATATATATATATAAAATAGCATTTAACTTATTTTTTATATTGAATATAAAATTTGTTTTTTCACATTCATTTTTTGGATCTTTTTTATTTAATTTTATATTTTTTAATTGAATTTTTATATTTTAAAAAAATTATTTAGTGAACTAAATGCACTATGATGATAATTATAATTACATTAGGCTATATTTGACTCGATATTCTAAATATAAAATTTATTTATTTTATTTATAAATTTTTTTTTATTTTATGTATTTCTATTTATCATTTGAATAAGATTATGTATCTGAAAAAAAAAAATTTGTTTTTATAGTTACAGTAAAAGAAGAAGAAAAACTTACAACCGATGATACAGTTTTGTCGTGACTCTGTATATCTACAAGTTAAGGTAGAGAAGCAGAAGTGTGCCACGTAACGATGGTTTTGGCGGTTGTCTTTTGCTCGCTTTTGCTTTAACTTCTCGTTCTGTCACTTCTCTACCCACACACACGAGCGCTCTTCTGTCAGTGCTTTGTATTAATATCCTACTATGAAAGCTATACCATCACCAGCGCCGCCGCTAGCGGCACGAGCAACCGTCAATCAGCGTTTCTTCCTCTCTGTATATTCCAACTCATCACCATCGCTACCTCTTCGTCCCGACGATGTGAGACGACAACAGCACAATCTGAAGCTGGCTTTCTTCACTAGAGCTGCAGATTCGCCTCAGCCTTCCACTGCCGCCAAATCCATAGTTCCCGATGATGAATTCTCTCTCGCTAAGGTCTTTAATCCAAAATTCTACCTTATTATTATATTTTAATTAAACACTACAAAATTATTATGTATAAGGTGATTGTTGTGCAATGTAATTTTTTTCAGGTCTCATTTGGTGTTATTGGCCTTGGCGTTGGAATTTCACTCCTATCGTTAGTTCTTTTACCTTAATATTATTGTATGTATAGATTTCTTTTCTTTTCTTTTTTTTCATGAAAATTATTTGCAGTTTAATGATTATTAAAGTGGATATATAATTGTGCAGGTATGGATTTCGGGCGTCCTTTGATTTCCTTCCAGGGTCTGAATGGTCAGCTTTAATGCTAACTTATGGCTTCCCTCTTGCCATTATTGGTATGGCTCTCAAGGTAAATGTCTTTTCTCCCTTGTTATTGGGATTTACGACTATTGATGACCTGAGAACATTAACGTAACTTTAGTAAGCTTCATTCCCAGATTGTAATATAGTCCAAAATTCGGCTGTTTACTGAGTCTTTCATGTGATAATGTGTAATTGACAAGCGATTCAGCTAGTATACTTTTTCTGTTTTTTCATATACTTGAAGCCAACTCCTTCAATTTTTGAAGTTCTCTTATAGTTCAAATTTGCATCAATTAGGCTACCCATGCTTTTATTGTAATTTCAGTGGAAGCTGGATATATGTATGAGATGCTGAAGTTGCATGAAAACTTATTGGGTCTGACTTGGTAAACTATTTGAACCGGAATGCACACCAATCTTTTTCCTTATATATATATGTTGTTTGTCTGCTTTTAAATGGTTTTGTTATATTGACTCCTTAGACTGGCTTTAAAAGCCCAATCTAAAATGTTGAACTGCATAATTAACTGATTAATCCTTATGGGACATGTAATGAAGTAATGTTACTTGCTCTTTGACTCTGCAGTATGCAGAACTGAAACCAGTTCCATGTTTGACTTATTCTGATGCTCAACTGCTAAGGGAAACTAGTGCCACTCCAATCCTTAAACAGGTATTTTTCATCATTTGACTTTTCATGAGCAATTTGAGTCAGAAAATTTGATATAGATTAAGAAAAAGAAGATGAAATGTAGCACATAATAACATTTCTACCAATATAAATGTTTTAAGGGCCATAATTATGCATAAAAATGTGGTGCTGTACTCGTGATGGCAGTGCTGATGAAGTGATTAGTGCAGTAAATGATTGTGCTGATGGCTGTTGTTTGGTGCCATTGGAAATTGGTGCTAATCTTGACAGTGGCAGTAATAAATTGATGGTGTAGTTATGTCAGTTAAATCAATGGCGATTAGGTGGTGGTGATGAAGACCTTACAATGATGGGAGTGGCAGTTTTCATGGTAATGGTAGTTGGTGGTAGTGGTAGTGCATGGAGTTATATTTCTGTTGTTGGTGCTAGTAACCTTATTATGATGGAAAAAAACAATATATGTAGGGTAGGATGCATGCTATTGATTTATTGACTTTGTAAATCGAATGACTTTTTATAGCTTTAATTAGGTAAGGAGTGATGTTACAAGATATCGGTATGGAGATGAGCAGCATTTGCATGAGGCATTACAACAAATTTTCCAGTATGGTCAGGTATAACAAGTAATTATTTTGTACTACCTTTATGTCTCCTTTCTGAGCATTAGCACTCCTATTATATTTTTTTATCTACCAAAGAGGATAGCTTCTGTTTTTATATAATTGCCTGCATCAGTCCTTCCTTATGTTGAATCAAGTGAATACTGGTCCTTTGGCAAGATTTCATGGAACAAATGTATACATATGAAATGAAAAATATTGTCCAATCTCATCGTTGAAAGCGTTTGAAAAATATGTTCTGTGTATTCCTCGTGTCTTTGAGTTGTTTGCAGTAAAGGGAATACATTTTTGTCATAAAAGCTTGCTTTCATCCCTCCTTTTGAATTGGGGGTAATAGAGATTTTTAAGTTTGCATGTCTCATGAAAAATGGAGACCAAATTAAATGTTTCTATGGTTGTTGTTTACCTTTTGTTTTCAGTTGCTTGTTATGTGTGTAAGTGAGCAAGTTTAAGAGCGTGACAATTTCTTGTGGCACTTAGAGGCAATAGTCCAATTCAACATGAAAGAAAGTACGAAATCAGTCTCAATCTTAGCTTCAGAAGGTGCCGATTGTAAATGATCATGGATGATACAACTGTGTCAAGGAATAGCAATTCACTTGAATACAAATCAGGGAATGCACCAGACTGATAAGTGGAATTCAATTTTAGGCGAGTTTTGCATGTTGATATTTGTCGGTAGCAGGTTTTATTAATTATATGCACGCCCTCAAACAAGTAGGTTAGAACCTGGATCCTCGTAGATTTCTGGGTCAAGTGCATTGCAAATTGTAAATGCAGTCAGAGATATAGATACTTTTAAGACATGGAAATTAGGCATCATCTCAAAGATTTTTCCTAGAACAAATATGTCTTGTTTGCAAGATGAAAGACCTGTTGATATGGTTTTAAACCCATTTGGATTACCTTCATGAATGAATGTAGGACGGCACTCAGGTTTGTGAGAGATCTGCTAGATATATGCTATGGAATAGCACCTCAGATGACAGTTATGAACAAGAGACTTTGAGAAAACTAGTGTTTTCTGAATTATACGAATCAATGGTAACCAAACAACAAATCTCTGGATGTTGCAATTGGATGACTAAAAAACCCAACCCTTAACTCTTGTTAATTACTATTTGTTTTCTATACCCGATTTTAATGCCCGCTTATATTAAACTTTGCCTGAAAATTCTTTTGATGCACTTACTCCTGTAGAAATAATTATGAGAGCACTTCTCCAGAGCTAGACTGTTTTCTAAACATGGTGCTTCAACTGTAAATATGAATGTTCTGATCGGAATTTGGACTACCAGACTGCTCTGGATTAATCTATGTGGATTTGTAAACACATCTAGTTTCTAGCTAACCTTGAATTTGGTGCTCTATAACTAGAATTGCTAGCCATTGATTCAACTGTCAGCACCACATTACTGCAGGAGTAGTTGCTAGAAAGACCATTAGTTCTTGGTTACTTGACTTGAAGCTGGTTGGTGTATTTACTGTTGATTTGTAGTTAAATTTAAATTGATTTTAATATTGCTTCTTGTTGGGAAGTAAGTAATTCCTGAAATTTATTGTTTGTCTTTCCTTCTTCGTGGTCTCGGTGCTACTAGCCCTTAAATAAACTTATGCGAAACATCCTATGAAAGGGCAACTTTCCATCTACGTTTAAGCTTTGCATTCTTTCCACCTTTGTTCTTGCAAATTATTTTACTGGTAATAAAAAAAGTACAAAGATAAAGTAAGAAATGACAAATAATAATAAGAAGAAAAAAAAGCTTTATCTATTGTAATTTTCTGAAGGATACATATATTTCTAAACCTATCATTTTGGTATTCAGAGTTTATTAGATAGAAGAATATCATTTGTACTCTGTTTGCACTTCAGGGTGGAGGAATTCCATGGAGAAGTGGGCCTATTCTGCAGATGATTCGTGAAGAGGTATGTTTATTAATATGCATTCAGAAACATATGTTGATTGGCTTAATCCTTCTAGATTCTCTGAATGAACAAATGCTGGTGTTTGGCGTGTTTACAGTTTATGCCTTCATGTCTAGTTTATCAGGAAAGAGACTAATGATGCATGAGCATATTTTGTGAAGGTTTGATTGATTAAGATCCTGGGATTGTTTCCCTCTTTCATTGTGTTGCTGAGCATAGGTTGACTTCTGAGGAGCTTAACTTTCTTTCATCCTTTTATTATCATCGTCATCTTCTTCTCTCTTGGAAACACACACACAGAGTGAGGTAGGGGAGAGAATATTTTGAACTATAAGGGGACCTTGCTTTCTAAATTACTTTTATTAATGTGCCTCTCAACTAACTAGTATCCTTAACTGTTATTTCTGTTCTTGTCATTTTGATGATTCAGATAACAGAAGATGGTAAATACTTGCCTAGTCCTGGTCTTTGAGGCGAAAGCTTTACAGTTTTCAGATTTTGAGAAAAGACAAGTAAAAAATAGCCAGAGCTTGCAAAAGTGCACATTTATATGGTTTATTGTGCATAGCTAATGGGGATTCATGGTTGGGTTGTTTAATAACTGCTAGAGATTCTTTCACCTTGCAAGTAAAATATATAATTACTTAGCTTAAATAGTAATCTCAGGCAAAATTTGCTTCATTCTTCGGTCCAGACATTACAGCTGAAATTGGTGAGTCTTACTTTTCTATCTTTCCATCTACTTTTGATGCAATTTAGCATGCAACACCTTCAGAATTGCTGATATACTGAAATAATAAAATTTGTGGAGCCATGCACATCTAATTATTACTGCTTTTGCAGTGAACGGAGAGAATGATCTATACAAAGTCCGACTTATTTCCAACTTAAATGCTAAGACTTCACCTTCATCAAGTGGTTGATGGTATCATTTAATTCTGCTGTTCACTTCTGTTACATATATTGTCTCTGAAATTTTATATCCTGATGTTTTAGATGTAGCTTGTCATATATTTTTGTAACATGTAAATTTTTGGAAAAACAAGAATATGTACAAAAGCAGTTGGAAAATAATGAATAAAACGACACAGAATTTGTTATATGACCATTGCAAAGCTAAAACTGCTCATTTTTGTGCATGCATGGGGTGCTATTTTCGTTCAGGGTTGGCTTGATCTCAAACTGGAATTAAGAGGGAAAGGGTGAAATTTGGATTCTATTTGATTGCAATATTGGCTGTGTTTAACTTTTGTTATACTTCAGTAACTAAACAAATTTCCAGTCTATATCAAATCGCAAATCATTCTTAGGAATGACTGGTACTGAATATTTTGAGCATGGATATCGTTGAAAATTTTGCCTAATTGAAAAATATCGAACTAAGAACTGATTGTATGTCTATAGAATGCAATATAATTTAAATACACTAATATTTAAAACATAGAAGTTGAATATTAAATATCGATTATATTTTTGCATAGTTTATATAAAAATATATTTATTTTTATTAGATTGTATTATAATATTATAATGTACAATTATATATCATGTATTGAGTATATATTTTATTATCTATTAAACACACACACACACACACTCAATTATATAACTTATATAAATCAATTCAGTTTAAATTATTATATGTATATAAATGATCTTTCTAAAAAAAAGTTTATAAATTATATAATTTGTAATCCATATTTGTTGAATATGGTTATATGTAATTAGAATGCTATATAGTAGTCTTAGTTTTTTCCCCCCCTCTCAATTTTGATCAAATTAAAGGTATTAAAAATTTTTGAGGTTTAGTTTTTGTAGAAAAAAATGTCCTTTTTTTCTAATATTTAGCATGCTAAAGAAAATAGGTCAATATAAAAATTTTTTGGTCAATAGAAAATTAAGTTATTTTTAAGGAAAATATTTTTTTAAAAAAATATTTTTAAATTGTGATAAATTCATCTAAATAAAAAGCAAATCATATAAACTTAAATCTATTAATGTATTTATTATTATCAGTTATCTGTCAATTAGTGATGGTCTTTAGCGATTGATGGAGTTTATATAACTATTTATTTTTGATATATTTTTCATATTGCATAATAAATAGTATAAATATAATATGTTTGTAATCTAAATTTTATTATAGCATTATAAATTTAAAAAATTAATATTTTTTAATTTATTTCAAATATTAGAAAAGATCTTCTCAAAAAATATTTTTTTATAAAATGGAGTTTTAAGTGAGAATATTTTAAATTTGAATACATTTTATTTGAAGAATTGAAAATTGAATTAAATTGAACTGATTTAAATTAGACAATAAAAACTAAAATAAATAAAATTAAACTAAAACTTTTGACACAATTTGGTATAGTTCTGATTCTTTTATTTGAGAGACTATGATTTGATCTAATTCTGATTATTTTTTAAATAAAATTTTATCTATATTCAATAAATGCTCAATTAATAAGATAATTATAATTAAATATAAAAAACATTCGCATTTTTTCATTTCAAAGTAATTTCTATTGTGAGTTAAATTTAATATTGAAGTTGTCATTTACTTATTTATTGAATAAATAAACAACTTTTCTATACACAATATATATTAGTTTAGAGCACATGCAAAACATAGTATGATAGTGAAATGCATTTGATGAGAAATAAGGGTTTGGAGTTTGATTCTTTTCATCCATTGGTATGGTGAAAACTATTGAAAGGGGAAAATTACTCTATTATATTGAGAAATTATATTATGAACTTCTGTCTATATATTAATATAAATTAAGAGTTCATGATATATGTGGTGGATAAAAAAAAAACGCATGCTAGAGAAATTTTGTATATTTTTATTTTTATTTCACTCTTAGCTTTCTTTCTTTCTTTTTATTATTTCTCTTTTTTTTCTTATAAATGAAATTTTTGGATATTTTTATATATTGTAATTTTATATATTATATATAATTATATTATATAATTATAATTTATATTATTATATATAATTATATATAAATATTATATATAATTTATATTATTATAATAATTAATTATATTATATTAATATATTAAATATTATATTACTTTAATAAATTGATATTAATAAATTTGTAGATAAATTCAAATTAACCATAGAAGATATGTTCATTTGTAATGAATTTAGAGTTCATTTTTAATGAATATGTAGGTATTTGTAGATAAATTTTAATAAATATGTAGATAAATACTAATAAACGTAGAGTTCATTTGTGATCAGAACAAATGTTCATTTATAATGAATTTGCAGGTAAGTTTTAATGAACCCGTAAACAAATACTAATAAACCTAAAATTTATTTTTAAAGAATATGTAGGTACTTGTAGATAAGTTTTAATAAATATGTAGATAAATACTAATAAACGTAGAGCTCATTTGTGATCAGAACAAATGTTCATTTGTAATGAATTTGCAAGTAAGTTCTAATGAACCTGTAGACAAATATTAATGAACCTAAAATTCATTTGTAATGAACATGTAAGTAAATTTTAATGAATATGTAGACAAATATCAATGAATTTGTAAGTAAATATTAATGAATCTAGAGTTTATTTGTAATAAGTTTGTAAATAAGTTCTAATGAATCTGTAGATAAATAATAATAAATCTATAAGTAAATACTAATGTACTTATAGTATTTGACTAATGAATATACATCTTGATAATATATAGTTAAATAATTTGATATTGTCAATTTTTTTTATAATATTAAAATTGATAAACACTATAGATTATATATATAAAATATAAAGTATATTATAATTACTCATAAATTATTGTATTATTTTATTTTTAATTAAAGAATTTAATATAATTATATTTTTTTATTATTGTATTATTTTTTTTATATTTTATACTTTGATATTATATATAACATAAAATAAATATTCATTAGATTAAATGAATTATATATATCTAAATTGATTTTATAAAATAAAAATCTCATAGTATTTTTTTTTAGTGATTATAATGATTTTTCAAGCAATATAATTCATTGTAACAAAATTCTACTTTAATGATTTTTTTCATTTCCACCTGATCAATAGTATTGCAAGATAAAATGATGAATGCAAATTTGCTTAAAAAGAAAAAAGACAAACGACCATTTTTAATTTAAGAGGTGCGCATTTTTTTGAAGTACGTGTGATGAACTTTTGATCTATATTATTATATGGACAAAAATTTATGATATAAACCGTTGTATAGTTTACAATGCTGTTTCGGATCATTAAGCGGCCTTTGAACCTATATATATATATATATATATATATATGACAAAGTCAATTTTGACTCAGATTTGAATTAGAATTGCACTAATTTGAATTTGAATCAAATCGATAAATCATCAATTCTTTAAATCTAATCCAGTTCAAAATTGGTTAATAAAAATTTTTCTAAAGGAAGATATATATATATATATATATATATATATATATATATATATATATATATATAGTGATGACACAAGCCCGATTTGTCTCTGTGTCGATATAAA
>CATIWR010478147.1:0-18463 GCA_949677035.1 Omphalea diandra | reverse complement strand
ACACCCCTCTCACTATCTATATACATCCACAAAACCATATATATATATATATATATATATATATATATATATATATATATATATATATATATATATATATATATATATATATATATTTGTTTAATACATTTATAACTATTTCAATTATACATATACATCATTACAATAGTCAACTACAAAGAGAAAATGTTTTGCCTTAACAATATGTGATACATAATTTAAAACTTAATTTTTAGCCTTCAACCTCAAGCATATATCCATTTCATCAGTCTTATGCTTAACCTATAAAACAATCTCTTTATGTGTGTAGGGGGTAGGGTGAGCTCCTTGTGAGAAACTCAATACGAAATTTATATTGGCCATGATGCACGCTCATATGACTTTACATGAATGTATTTCTAACTACATGGTACATCATTTGCATACATAATTTACATAACAAAACATTGAATATATGTGTAGTCAAGTCCAAGGAATCCTTACTTGGTTTATTTATCTTTCTCATGCAAAGGAGTTGCCTCTCTAGTTGTGTGCTCTCAATGAGTTGCCTTACCAGCTACATCCTTTACCAACCTCTTAGACAGGGAAGTTTCCCCACCAATCATCTCATGCATGCATAACAATACATTCAATTCATATAGGTTATAATCCTTGACTCTTTAAATTCCTACTTATTTTCTAAACTACTTTTACGTGGCATTTAAACATAACATTTATATCATGTAATCTCATTTCATCCATAAAAATGCATATAACTTTTATACTAACATATCTTATTATGGCCTATACATTTAAACTCATGATGTATGTATGTAATAGACAATGAAAAGCATTTAAAATACCTCACCTTTTATTGCTAGCCATAGCTTTTCCTTTCTTTGGCTTTACTCTTTCTATATCTCTTTGACTTAGCCTTATTTGCTTTTAATTTTATCCTTAATTGCTTTTAATCATCTCACCTATATACATGCCTAAACATAGACCTTCATTGCATAATTACTATAACTTCTAAAATATGGAGAGTTACTCAAACTCATCCATATAACATATGAATAAACATAACATATAGCTTAATATGGTAAAAGCTTTTATAAGAAGAACGAAGTCTTAACCATCAATCAAACATGCAAACATAACTTTCATTATCTCTAACTTATAATTGAATAATCAAACTTCATACTTAGCTTATTGTCACCATTTTCCTTTTTTTTTTTTTTTCACATCCATAGTATCAATATTAACATCACTAGTTAATCATGTAGTAATCAATAATTATAATAACTCATTTTATAATTATCAATTTATACTTATAAATTAATGGACTTAATTATTTCTCATTATAAACCATCCATATACTTATTAAGACATTCATATGTAATCCTACTAGAACTAAATGAAGAACATCTCCTCCTTTTAGATATAACACTAATCATAAGGTATATAGTGTCAAACAATATCAATAAACTCAATTTAACAAAAACTCTCCATGTAAACATAATTCATTTACATAAGGACTTTATGAATCCCATCGATTTAACCATTATGACATTAATACTTAACTCTATCCTGACTAGGATGTAAAACATCCTTTAAGACTTGAATACAACCCTAAACCTCAATTTTATAATGCTATACAACATTTGAAAACTCAAATAATATCAAGAAACTCCAACTACATCAATTACCCTTGCAATTAAAACTCATTTACATAAAGGACAATCATAAGCTTATTATGACATCAATATCTAACTCAATAGGGTTTTAGACATCATTGAAGCCTTAATTTTCATCATAAAAAAGGAGTATATGATACTAATTAACATTTAAGAAGTCAACAATAATCATGAATTCGTGTAATCAATCCATATATATCAACTTCTTTCAAAACTTGAATTGTATACTACATCACTATTGCTTTTAGATCAACCAAGGTGTAAAACACCAATTAAGCTTAATCTCCTTCTAAAATATGAATATGAGAAAACAAATAGTGATCACTTAATAAACCATCAAATATCAAGTTTCGAGAGAAATAAGCTATGCTCTTCAAGTACATCTAAAACTTATTTTGAAGACAATATTACCTTTCATGCCATACTAACACCAAACTTCATCTCTTCCATCACCACCAATCTTAAAAACACCATAAACACACTTAGTCAAACATAGAGCAAATATATAAAAAATATAATAGATTATAAGTTACTTTAAATAAAGAGGAGAAAGCCATCAACTTATATAAAAGATAGAAGAAGATGGATAGAAAACTTGATTCTTCTAACTTGATTTGGTTGCCATGGATGTAGAGGTTTTGGGAGGATTTTGGTTAGTTTTAGATTGCTAAAAACTAAACAAAAATTGAGTTTAAGTCATGCTTAGGAAGAAGATAAAGAGAAAGGGGTATAAAAAGACTAAAATGCCTAAATATAGTATTCTAGAAAAAGTCCATAAAAAATGCTACTTCCAACCCATAAACTTATGCTTTCACCCTTTTGTCCTTTTCCTTAATACTCTTCAAATACCATCTTTAGGCATGAAGCTTGATGGAAAATGGACTTAAAGTCATGTTTAGGCAGAAAATAAAGATAAAAGGTGTAAAAAGATTAAAATGCCCAAATAGAGCATTATTATTTTTTGGAAATTTTGCCCCAACTTTTTGTTCCATCCTTCAATACACTTCAAATACCAAATCTATGCATTTAAAATACATTTAAAATCACATCATTAACATGTCATTTAATTACACATTAAACAAGCTTACCCTTAGTAACCATCAAAGATCATGCATCTAATTAGGTTATACCTTAGCTTTTATCATCATTTCTCATTTCTTTTAACATATCATTTAACATAACTTCCTTTCATGTATAATATTGACATATTATTCATTATTAAATCTCTAATTCTATCATTAATTCATATTCATTAACCATCATTTCCTATATATGTTGACTTTCATATCTTAACTTACACCTACTTTCTCATTAGAATAACTTCTTTCCTTTAACATCTTTCGCATTCATAATCTCTTCCTAATTCTTTCTCACTCATATTATATCTTAATTAATCATTATAAAAATCATTAAAGTCATCACCATTTCATCAAATTTAGCCTCCTCATGCTCATCTCTTAGGGAAAAAGTCCTCATTTATAAGAGACCCCTAAATCTGAGATTGTCTAAAATTTAAGTTAGGCTGAGTGTTTGGCATTGTTTATGACTCATCACAATTTCATCAAATTTAGCCTCCTCATGCAATCTCAAAGGTCTAAGTAAAGATTAGCAGAGGTAAAGTTAGGCTACTTAGGCTCATAGGTGGCTAATTGATCTAAAATTGTCTAAAATTCAGAAACATAGTCATGAATGGTTTGAAGAGGTTATTGTTGAAGCCAATGAAAGTAGTGATGAAGTTAAAATTGATGAAAATCATTAGAAATAAAGTAACAATTGTTGAGAAAGGACCATACCTCATGTACATTATTAAAATGATGAAACTCACTCTTAATGCTAAGTTGACAAGTATTATGCAACCACGTTAAGTATGAAGATTTTTTTCCATCCCATTAATCTTATCATTCAATAAATTTGGTGTCCTCTTCATTAGCTCCTTTAATAGAGAAAGGAATCTCACCAGTAATATAATGCCAAAAAGATTTAGCAATATGCCCATTAATCATAATTAGTTTCATAAAAACAATAGTGATAAATTGCACAAATGATGGAGTAATAGTCTGTGAAAGCTCAAAAGTAGCCATCAGTGAGAAAAATGATAAATTGAGCCTTAAAAGTAATGATAGAAATATAATCCTAAAAACATAATGTCATAGATGAATTTGGAGAGTTGAAAAAAGAGTGAGAAAAAAGGATAAAAAAATTTCTCTTAGAACAAAAGCCAATAAATTTTAAGAGATTAGTTTTCATACCACAACAAAAGAAATATAAAAGTAAGAGAACTTTCATATATTGATATACAAAGTAAGGTATTATTTATGTAAAAGTATAAATAGTTGAATATATAAAGAGAATATCCTAGGAATATGGAATATTTATATAATATCTTAGGAATACAGAATATTTGCATGCATTATTGAAAAGAGAATCTTATATAATATTTTGCACATTAGAATATTCTATAATATTCTTTACATTAACAATTGTGAGTATTGGAGTTTGAGTCTAAGGATGCAAGCCTAATGATGAGAAAATACTAAGAATTATTCCCAAAGAATGTAGAGAAATATTGTATTAGAAAAATATAAGAGCTTAAAGGAAACCTTAAATCAAATCCATCTTCAAACCAAACCATTGAAAGCCTTGAAGGAGACCCATTTATTAGTTGTATAGCCAACTCAGTAGGTTGTATAGTCAACCACTTAGTTGTATAGACAAGCCTCAAACCCTAATAGAATGAAGCTTCTAGAATAATTGACCTTTTGACTCTTAATTAGATGTACAACCAACCATAAGTATGTACAACCAATCTTTTGGCTAAATAGACAACTTGAAATCCTAATTCTCTAAAAGATTCAATGATCCTACCTATTAAAGGCTAAGTATTAAGTGTAACCCAAACCATTTGGCTCAGGTTCAACCTCCTTACCTTTATAAATACCTCTCTAAAGGCTTAGAAACCTTAGGGATACTCTACTCAAATTTATTCTCACCACCCTTTTATACACTTAATACACATAGAAAATCCAAACACCCAACTTATAAACCAAAGGCTCAAGGTTTAAACTAAGGTTTTATGACTTATTTGCATAGTTTCCTTAGCATTTGAAAGATATTTCACTCATCTAAGTTCCTATAAAGGCAAGACAAATAAAAAAAGGCATCTAAGACCCCTCATCTCTCTTATGCTTCTCATTTTTGTTCTTTTCTTTGGTTTTCCTAAAAGTTACAATTCCAAAGGTCTATACAAACTACTGGCTTGGTTATACAAATCACCAATTGCTATGTACAACTAACTTTTATTATAGTCAATAGCTTTTCTTCTTCTTCTTCCTTTATTTTCTCTTCGGCTTTAGGATCTTTTAGGGTTTTCTTGTGAGTTCTAGTAATGGAGATGGATAGATCTTAAGACCCATGATCCATTCTCTCTTAATAGAAGGAACAATGATCAAGAAATGGGCTTTATCTTGATTATTATAACATTTGCACCATCATTCTTCTCTATCCCTTATAATGTATTGGCAAATGCCATTAGGGACATGATGAGGAGAGAAATTTCCATCGTTTATGACCCTTTGTTTCCATTTACACTCATGTGTTTATTTGTGTTGTTCTTATAAGTCCATATGCCTCTTTATCCTCTCACCACTGGGAGTGGGTGGCTAGCCATGTGGATAACCCATCTTTACCTCTTTTTCTCTTGGTGATTCCACATCATAAAAGGAGAGGGCTTACTACTATAGGACCCTCCATTTATTTTCCTATGTTATTGGTTGATCATATATATATATATTCATGGATTAAATATGTTTTCTTGAATGTTCTTCATCTTCTTGGTATTTTAGTACTCATACAACAACTAGAAGCATTTTAGGATGTTATGACATGAATAGCTCCTTCAGAGCACTATTAGATAGGGATTTAATGATCTTAGGAATCCAAGTTGGTAACTTAAACCTTGCCCAAGGCCTCTTCTTTTATCCTCCATATGCACTTCATTCTCTCCATGCATTCTCTATTCATATTATCTTTACCCTATTTGTTATATGTGCTTTATGTTTAATTCATCATATTGCTTAGCTTATTGATACATGGATAATGGACATAGATACATGCCTAGGTCCCTTAACTTAGAGTTGGATATGTTTGTGACCTATGGATGTGATGGAAGGTATTTGCTATAGTTGATGGCACCATTATAATTTAGGGTAGTTTAAGTCTTCATTTTGATATTGGTTGGGCACTAATATATATATATATATATATCCCACTCCTATAGTGAGTGTTTGCAATGCATTAATGATGTGTTTGATTTAAGATGCACTAGATGAATTCTTTAGTATTATTAAAATGGATTAACTAAAAATATGGCTAATGATGTAATTGTGAACCAAAGATGCTTAAAGGTCATATCCCTAGATTCAGGTAGTTTGGGGTTGCCTAAACTCTTCTCCACACTATACCTAATTTCTAAACCCAAACTCTAATGAGGTGAAGATGGATTAGGCCTTTTAATTGACTTATTATGCTCATAATTTGTCCTTACCCAAAATTTTTTTCTGACTAAAGTTAGGCACTGACTCCATTTCAATTTAAGGGTGATACCAAAGTATTTCCCCACCTTGGTTCCTTATTGACCATTTAATTACTAATAAGGGCTTTAAAACTCTTAAGGCCTTTCTAAAGGATCCCTCGATGGTCCTAAATACATGCTATAACTCGGGATTGTACTAATGTATGACCTTTATCCTTTTGACCTCCTGATGGTTGATAAAAGGTTAAGAGTCATAAGCAATATCACGATCGTAAAATCAAGGTGCTCATAGTGGTGACTCCATTGGGGACTCAAAATTAAATTCACGTATAATCTTTGTTCCCTTTTATAATATTATCCATATTATTAGAAGTCCATTGCATTCATTTAGCATCCACACTTCATCACATGCACTAGGTCTACCTTTTAGAAAAATTGATGAATTTTCTAAACTTGAGACCTAAGCTCCATTCGAGCTTCGGAGGTAGTGAGGGGAGTTCATCACTTATCGACCACGTACCTTCAGGTGTATCAAATGAGGGGTACATAATAGTTTGTGGGAGCCATTAACTACAAAAACCTCTCTAAATATTATGTGTATATAAGAGCCAATAATACATTGGAATAACATTTCTCCACTTGTTTGCATTTTTCCAAAGGAGGATTAAAGTGCCTAAAGAACATGGCTAAGTATTGCCCCATATAAATATGCAATGTAATCCCTTTCCCCTTTTGGTTTAAATATTTTACCCCTTCATGTAAATACTTATGTATTTCCCATTCCCTATTATGTAAATATGCTCTTTCATATAAAGGTTTCCATCTCTTAAGCAAATACTTATGTACATCAATTCTCTCCATTATTACTTTTGTTTGTATACTCTCGTTGTCAATGTAAAAAGATTCTTTATATATGTTAACACCTTGATTCTTTAGTCTTTATGTACAATGTTCTTTTAGGATTTCTACCCTACCTGGTCTAAAGGAACCATACGTGTTCTTTATCCCATGTTGATAGAAGAGTAAGACCATACCTATGAAAGAGCCATTAGACCTCGTACATGGGAGAAATATGGTTCGAAGGATCTTATGTGAATAATGTTTGCATTTCATGCATACATACATTATTATTTGTTCATGCATCATCTTAATAACCTCTGTTTTATAGCCATCATAACTCTGTCTAAACCCTTATAGAAAAGAAGAGGAAAGAGATTAGCTAGGAAGAGTGAGACAACTAACCAACTTTAAAGATCAAAGTTACTCATGGAATCGATAATACCATTGAAAGTGATAAAAAGGATAAGGATGGCTTTAGCTAGATGATGGAAAAAAAGGTCATTAAGGAGGTGAACAAGTGCCTTAGTAAGATCTTAAGGAAATGAAAAGTGTTTATGAATAGAATTGATAAGAGAACAACACTTATGGAGATGCCCCCTCTTATAATTATTAATGATGATTTGTTCGGAATAAAGGAGTACCATAAGAGTAAGATGGCCAAAAAAGCAGGTAGTATAACAATAGGCCTTGATAAAAATGTGGAAAGTGAGAAAGAGAATGCTTGATTTGATGGTTTCACCAAGTAATTAGGAAAAATTTAAAAGTCTTTGGATACCAGAGGTCTAGATTGAGGGACCAACATTGAAAAACTGCCAACCCATAAAACTGAGAAGCTTTCCCCTAATTTTTGGATGCCTAAACTCCCTAAGTTCATTAGGATTCAAAATGCAACAAACCATGCTCTTTTGTATGTGCTTATCATGAAGACCTCTGAGGTCTCGATCGATATGAAGTTAGAGCATTTTGAGTTATTACTAAAGGAAATGAATTTGCAAAAATGTGGTACTTTAATCAACCTAAGATGATTGGAAAAAATTGATAAAGGCTTTCAAGAAACACTATGCATGTAATTCAGACCAAGAAGTCACTCGCCAATATCTAAAATCATTAAGGAAAAAGACTAGAGAAAACTTTAATGACTACTTATGGAGATGGATGAAGATTGCCTTTAAGGTAATAGCATGACCTATGGAGAGGGACACTACAAAAACAATCAGATTTAGTTACTACAAAAAAGTGGAGAAATTTCTTGATTGCATATACTACAACATGAAATGCCTCTATCCAAAGGGTGGTAAATGTGCTTGAAAAAACATTGTGCCAATAACATTTAGAATGGGACGATGTGTACATTCAACTTATCCATTTTGCTATAAAGTTTGAGGATATGAAAAATGAGCTAGTATGCCATTTTGACAAAACAAGTTCTCAAATTTGTTATTAAATTCACATTGCAATTGTTTAATTGGAAAGGAAAACTAATCCTTAACAAGGATCTAAACTCAACAAATCATAAGCCTCATGTTTATAATGAAGTAGATAGACCCAACAACAATGAGAATAATCATCAAGAAAAAGTGACATAGTGGAAGCCTTCTAAGAAAGATATCACGAGAAATTGAAGATCAATTTTTTATTAGTCTATTGATTTATACATGAATACTAGACAAATGGGCATTAAACTTTATTGATTTAAAAGAATATCAAAATTTATAAAGAGAGAGAGAATTTCATCTCTTTAAAAGTTTTATTAATATTCAAAATTGCTTCCTATGGCCTTTAAGGCTTACATATACATAGGGAACACAAGTCCAACCCTCACTAGGATTGAAAAATAGATATAACAAATCTTTCAAAAATGAAAAGTTTCAAACTTATCTATGGGCTAATAATACTAATTAACATGGATAAAAAGCCATAACAAAAATTTAAAGTGCGACTTTCCTATCAAAAGTTATTAATAAAATAATTTTTTTAAAAAAACTGCAAAGAAGCAAATTTAAGGGCCTAAACGATGGAATTTGGCTAAAAAAGGGCATCCATCATGATCAAAGGCTTTGTGTTTCAATCATTGGCCTGATTTCAATTAAATTATATAGAGAAATTTCAAAAATACACAACTATGTAGTAAAAATTATGAAAAAGACAAATTAAATTTGCCTCTTATCCCATTACTAAAAGATCTCCAAGGCTTGTTGCTCCACATCAAAAAGTATGTAATGTCAAAATCTCGAAAAAGAAGTAATAGGGGAACACCATACAACGTAATGAATTATATAGAAAGGATACAGAGAAAGATTTATTAAATCTTAAAAAGAAAGTTTCACATGCTTGTGGAGATGACAAGTATCAGACACTTTGACACTAAATCTAATTTGCATAAATTAATAAAATGTGAATATTGTCAAAGGAAGTTTGACATGATAGGAAGACCAAGATCAGCTAGACGTTGGACTTTTATGAAATTAGAGGTTTTAAAATAATATTTAATGAAATAGATGGGTTTGAAAAATATATATAATATTATGGTGTTTTTCTTTTGTCATATATCTAACTAGCATATCAAACAAAGAAAATGAATTATTCATTATCCTCTAGTTATTCTAGCAAATGGGTAGAAGATGCAATATTTTAATCCTTTCGCTAATTAAACTAAAGGACAGTGAATTTTATAATAGTTTTTCTCTCATCCTCTAGCTTAACTAGCATAAATGAGTTAGTTTTCTTTTTTTTTCTTTTTTAATGTAGCTTCTCCTATAAGTTGATGGACTTAATATTTTTTTTTATTAATGCAACCCATCTTCTAGTTTAATTAGAGGATGGGCTTGAAATTTTTTTTTTCTTTTATTAGTTTTTTATTTATAATAATAACTATATTATTAATACATTAAACATATATTATTATATTAACATAATAATATTGTTATGGTATATTAATGATTTCAATACCAAAACTTATACTTATATGAAATTAATATATTAATAATTAGTACATTATCCATATATTAATAAATGTTAATTATATTTAACGTATTATGTTGATACAAAATAATTATTATCTATTAATATGTTATTCAAATATTAATAACTAAATTATATTTAATATATTATATTGATATAAGATAATTAGTTAACATAAATCATTAAGGATCTAAAACATGTGAGAATAAATAAATTAATTATAAAATAAAAGTTAGTTATCATAATCAAAAAACATTGTTAAAATAATAATATATTAAAAATACATTAAAATTAAACATAAATTAATAATAATTATAACAAAAGTTGTTAATTGATTTTTTTTAAAAAAATCTAAACATTATTTAACACATGAATATTACTAAAAATAATAAAAATTAATAGTTTTATTTATTTATTTTCTTCCATGAGTTTCACATTCGGTGTCTAATATCTGAACGTGATCTCTTATTTTTGAAAGTTATACCTTTAAGTTGATATGTACAAATATTTGCATCACTTTCAGTATCCTTAATAATAGGTTGCTTTCAAAAGGTTGTGACTCTTTAGATTGTTGATCTATTTCATGCATAAATGTTGTGAAGGTAGGAACTACATGAGAAGATTGATATATAAGGGCAATGGAAATTGATTTGATCCTAAGATTCTAAAGGTGCTCGATAAAGTTTTAGAATCATGTTATCTAGTGATGTTGAGGGTGGGTACTATGATTCTAAAATCTATATAAAACAAAGTGAAAATGATGAAGAATGTCATGAACCTATTAAGCATATGTGACCTATATGACATAGAAGGCATCAAGGACAAAGGTCAAATCATCAAAGGTGCAAAAAGTCTGACTATATAAGGCATTGCATAGGGTCTAAATATTGATGATAACAATAGATAGGATAAACCTAGTGTAAAAGATAGACCTAATGCAAAAGATGGATCAGGTCTATAAAAACATTTGAAAATGATGATCGACTTATAGTAAAAGGCTCAAACACATAACGATGATAATAAAACGATAAAGGTTATGCTACTTCATATTGTTGAGATGGTGGAATACAAATATCTCATCATATATGTCGTCTTGATGAATGTGCATGCTATGAATGCATTGGAAGAACTACAACAAGATAAGCTATAAGATCAAGAGCTGGATTAGGTAAAGGTATTGTGAATAATCGATGTTTCACATCCATAGTTGCAAATGTACGATCTAAAATTTGTTTGATGCTAGCCATGTTTTGTAGAGTTTGATATTTGAAGTAATGCTATGTGGCTTTAACTCTATCAGCCTATAAATATATAATGTTATATGTAATTGACAATTTTTTTTTTAAATAAGAATATATGAAATGAATGAGTTATAGTTCTTTTACATTTAAAATAATAGTTTGCTCACTACAATGCCAAATGCAGCTTTTCAAGGTAATATCTAATGCCTAATAACATGACGATACCACTCAAGATATTGAGAGTGGCAATGGAGTTGCAAATACAAAGATGACCCTATAATGACTCGATTTTATCAATCCTTCCATAATATAATGTATTGTACATGATAAGTAGCTTAGTTTATTACATTTTATGTGAGATAATGTGAGTGTAAATCATTGTTATGTAGTGGAGGATTTGAAATAGGTTGTTACATGCCAAACTGATGCAAGACTACAATCGCATGCCAAACATGACTACCTTATAAACAATAATCTAGGAGATGTAGAAAAATGTCATTACGATAAGGCTCCAACACCATTTGCAATTAAATAAGCAATTATATATTTAACATTTATTAAGTACTTAGTTGTATATTAAGCTATTTATGAAATATTAAGTATAATAATCTTATTAAGTCATTATTAGTCAAGTGTATATTAAATTTGGTTGAAGGCAGTATTGATCTTTCAGTCACCACACGAGCTATTGCCCATCTACGAATAAAATCATAATTAGGATTTATATTAATTAAATATAATGACATGTTATTATGCTTAAGAACTTACTAGCATGGTAATGGTGCATGTTAAAAATGTTGAATATCTTTGAGGGATAAAGCAACTCCTTTCATTATATCCCATGCCCAAATATGCAATAAGAATAATGGTCCACTCATTTGTATTACCTTTAGATTTGTGGCATTACAAACTCTTATATAGCTAAGCAAGACAAGCTTCTCTGTAATTGTGCTAGCCTCCCCATTAAAAATCTTATAATAATAGTAAGAACATCAAATTGACTTTGTTAGTATTTTTATATGTGAATAAAACTTCTCCAATAAGATGCAAAATGAATGCTCTAACATGTCACGAAATGATATCAACTGCATCATCTCATATATTCTAAATTGTATGGAAAGCCATGTAATTTTGAGAAAGACACCATGGATGGCATTCTAAGGATGCCTAATGCCTAATAACCATTTACACCATCCAATCTAATATTGCTTATTTAAACTATCACAGCCTGACTATCTATATGCAAATAAGTAATGATGGCCACATCCTACAATGTAATTTTACACTCTCATTTTGAAAGATGAATATATGGTATTAGCTCTTGTACACTAAAAAGTGGGGTTGAATTGGTGGATGATTAAAAACTTTTAAAGTTAGAAGAGATGAAAGAGTGTTAACAAAATAAAGATATAAGGGAAAAAGGAAAAGAACGCCCAAGATTCATAATGATTTAGGTAGTAACCTATGTCTATTCCCCAATTCATAATTAAGATTTCACTGACTCTAACTCAATATAAGGAATTAAACAACCTTACTTCCCAAAATCACCATTTCTGCATACCAAAAATGGTCCTACTTGGAGCTCTCGATTTCGTGACATGACTTAATGGAGTAGCCATGTCATCCTACCTATTTAAAGTTTGAGAATAGGTTGAGAGTGTTGTGCCCCCACTTCCCCTCTCTCCTTCTCTCCCCCTCTTCCCCTGATGCCTTTAATCATTAGCTTTATCCAATAGAACTCGTCTTAAGCTCCAACTATCCTAAGGGAAGCTTTAGAGGGAACCAATTATTAGATGGTTCGATTAGTCTTTCGCCCCTATACCTAAGTCAGTCAGCCAAATAATTTACATGTTAGTATCGCTATGGACCTTTACTAGAGTTTCCTTTGTCTTCCCCCATTTAGGCATAATTCACCATCTTTTGAGTCCTAACAAACATGCTCTCACTTGAAACCTTCTCAAAAGATTAAGGTTGGTCAGCGATGCAACTCTCAAAGAGATCTCGCCAGTCAGCTTCCTTACACCTTATAGGTTTACTAGCCTGTTGAGTTACACACATGTCAAACTCTTTAGTTTGTGTTTCAAGACAAGCTGAATGGGGAGCCCACTGACTAATGCCAAGAGCGCGCAAGTACCAAGGCACGCTATGGCTGCATTATATCCCACAATTGGAACGACGATGTGTCTGTGGCCTTATTGAAGGCCCGAGCTTAGGTCATCACATTAATTCATGCCAGTTTGTACTCTGAATTGTTTGGTAGACTGGCTTGTAGTCATTCCATATTCGACAAAGCCATATTGTCGGCTAACATTTGCTTCCCTCCTGACAATTTCAAACACTCTTTAACTCTTTTTCAATGTCCTTTTCATTCTTAGGCTCACACCCAATCTTACTAGTATTTTCTTAAGGCTTATACTAAACCCCAACAAATACTTTTCCTAAAGGCTAACACTCAAACCCTTAGAAGTTTTTTTTTTAATCCTCACACTCAATCTCTTATAAGTAACTAAAGATTACAAAGAATGAAAGTTGAGGCTCAAAGAAAGTTTGTTGATGAAGTTGGATGCTTTTAGAGATCATTTAGAGGTATATGTAGCTTTCACAAACTAAATGACCATTACAAATAGATTGGTAGCAAGTCTCCTTCTAATGACTAGAACATCTTTATTAAATTTTGATTCAATTGTATTTTATGGTTGTAAAGCCCCTTTCGCGATCATGACTTTCATTTTGCTGGTATAACACTCTTTTAGCGATTACGATCCTTGAATGTACCTAATAGTTAGTGACATATGACACTTTTTATAGGCTTTTTCACTTGGTCTTTGCAATAGTTCCCTCCTTATTTAGCTTTGCAGGCATGATACTAAAGTCTTGGTCATGATTTGTGCTTTACAGGCTAGGTCACGGTCATAATGCAAATCACAATGTTCTTGTCCTAGTCTTGATTAGTGTTTCTTGGGGGCAATTTTTAGGTCCTCTTTATGACTTATAAGTTTTTCCAAGTTCTTGAGTTCTAACCTTTTCTAACTTAATTTTCTAACACTAAGTTTAAAATGTTATTACCTTTTAATTTAATTATTAAAATCAAAATAGAGATTGACTAAGTTAGACTCCTAATTTAGATCAATAATCTTATGCCTTTTATTTTGATAATTAAATTGAATTGATAAGATAATATAAATATAACACATTTTGTTTCAAAACCAATAGTACAACTTCTAATAGTATAACCCCCTAACTAAGTTACTTCCCCTTAATGTGTGACTAAGTTACTCCTTCTTGATTCTTATTTTATTTTACAATCTTTTTGCTCCCTTTTTGTCAAGATAAAAAAAGGAGAAGTAAATAAAGTAAACAATAAAAACATCAAAGAAGTAAAGTAAATAATATAACCTATAAGTGGGAGACAATATAAGCAATGGTCAAAGAAATATAAGTAATAGAAAACACACATTTATAAGAAAAAAAGATAACAAATAATTAGTAAGAGATAACATATCAAATGTATGATCTACACATGTTGGCCAAATTGCTTAGTTAAGAAAATATAAAGAAAATGAAAGATAAAAACACTAAGCTTACATTTATTCCTCCTTTTCACTTGTCTCCTAATATTTCAAATGACAAAGATTAAGTCCCAAATTTTTCTGAATCTCTATAATATCTTCATGTAGGTGTCCCAAGAGGTAAAGTTACATCATGATCTTATCCAACTTTAGGTTGATAAAGGCTAATGTAACATGAGGAATGGGTGGAGGGGCTTGAATTGGTGCCTCTTGAGTAACTTCATCAACCAGTGCACTTGTTAACATTGAATGGTGACCCAGGGCCTCTTCTCTGTTCTTATCTCCTCTTGTCCCTTAACTACATAAGCCCCAAAAATGTTTTCAAAGGTTTTATCTTTGTTAGGCTTGATGCATTTCGCGACCACCATATAGTTGATGCCAATAAGGGTCAAGGCAATGGGATAGGGTATTTAGAGGAAAGCTTTATTGTGAGGGGACAAGGCTCTTAAATGTTTAGCTATTATACTGATGTGGGAGAAGAGGAGAATTTGACCATGTTTGGATTTAGTAAAATGAGAAATTTGATCTGTAAGAAATTTGGTGACTTGATTTTTTCTATTTTTGATAAGGATAAAAAGAAATAAAAGATCGTTTTAACTTTTTTATTTTCATCTCTTCTTGTGTTGATGGAAAAATTGACAATGTGATGGCGAATATAAATAGGGAGAGAATGTGTTTGGTAAACGAGGACTTGGCATTGTGTCTCGACATAATGGAGATCTTCTTCCAAAAGTCATTAAAGATCATGTCCATGTTCATTGGATTCCATGCACTTCCTTTTGGAGCCTAAAAAGGTTAATGAGTTCCTTTAAGCATATGTTATATTGATTGTTAAAAAGTCAAAATCAGATCCTATACTAATCTAGGGGATTATCCATCTTCCTTTCTATGACCATGGTGGCAAGAAACACTTTGTTTATCTTCTCATATCCATCTTCTCAATAAACATGAATTTGTACCTTTGGAGATTGTAGAGGTATCTCTCTGTTTCATCATTGACTACTAAGGTTTTAAAATTAATGACATCTATAACTTTGTTTAAGGCAATCACCTTGTCTTCGATGTGTTGCATACTTATTTTTCCTCATTAGTGACCTATTTCATAAGGTTAAGAGGTAAAGTTAGAAGAGGTTGAGAGGTTTAGGCTTTTCCCTTAGTTTCCCTTATTGTTTTAGTTTTGAGGCCGTTAGGAGAAGAAAAATGAAGATAAATCTCAAAAAAGATGAAAGGAAATGAGAGGAGGATGAAGAGAAGAAAACACTATTTGCTTAGGAAGTGTTAAAGGGAAGTGGAGTGTGAAGTTAAGGAGAAAGGGTTAGAGGGGTTTATACAAGCAATTTGGTGTGAAAATGGTTAAAAAAGGAGTAATTTCAAAAGCTTTCCATTGTGCAATGGTTAAAATAATTTTCAGACAAATCAAAAGTCATAAGTGTAATATTCTTGTTATAACCATAATTTTTTATTTTTGTGTCTAACATTCACGAAGAGATTGAAGGTTGTAAGCACGTTTCTGTCTAATGTTTACAACATTTAAAGATCATGAATGTGACATCCTTATTGCAACTATGATTTTTTTATTTTTGCCTAATTGGAAAAACCTTAACAATTAGAAAAAATTAAGAATCATGACTGCGAACAACCTAAAGTGGCTGCAATTTTTAAGTCGATTTGAACCTAAAGCTTTATCCCTTCTTTGTTAGCAATCTTGATTCGCCTTTGAATTTTTCATGATAAGAGTTTAGTAATGGAGTCTCCATCCTACAATATCAAATATTTTGTGTTGTTACCCAAGCATATTTTGGTCTTGAGACTTGAAAATACCCGCTAAATTAAGGTGTATATTTCTAATATAACAAAATATATTAATATGACCACATTTCATGCAACATTGACATTAAACGTTAGAATTGTTAGCCTTCTTATTCAATTTCTTTTTAGCATAAGAGTTGTGTCTCATATCATTCTTAAGATTGGCATGCACATAAGGACATATTTATGATGAATGTTTGTGCCTTGGTCATGTGTGTCTAGTTGTATGCCTTTTATACATATATGCATGATTAGCTTTTAAAGGCTTAGCTCTTGAGCCTTGAGTTACCTTCCCATTTCCTTTCAAATGGGAGGTCTAGTGTGTATATGAGTCTTACTAGGCAAAACATATATGCTAGATGTTTGAGGTATGGAAGCTTTGACAAATAATAGTGGGGAGCATGTGGAAGTTGATGTAACATTGAAACCAAGATCGTGTCTCACAAAAGGAGGTGTTTGAGATACAATTAGTGTATCCAATAAAGCTTATTTTCCTTTGTGAAATTTATAAAAAGAATTTCTTAACTCTTTAACCTTTGCTTTTAAAGAATCATTTTGTTTTCTTAGAGACTCAAATGAGGAGGTTTTTTTTAAGATATTTCATCAAAAGATTTTTTTTTAGATCATTATTATATATTCTCAAACTTAAGACAAGTTTGTTTAGATTTTTGAAATCGCCCTTAAGTTTTGAATATTTTTTTTATAAAATTTTATCTTTGAAAATAGTTTTCATATTCTAATGTCATAACTTCCATGATTTCATCATCATCTATACCACTAATAGTGTAATCACCATCATCGTTATTACAAGAATGAGAAGTGGCATTTACCTTGTTCGAAGAGTCTTCCAAGGCCATGAAACAAAGGTTGGCTACATTTTCTCCTTCTTGTTCACTTGAAGAGCTATCATCCCATATTGTCGTGAAGCCCTTGTTCTTCTCTTTGTCCCTTTTCTTCTATTTCGTCTTCTTTTTCTTATTCTTGTGATAATCCAATTTGATGTGACTTTGCTTACCATATTCATACAATGTGACTTCATTCTTTTTGACTTTGCATGAGTTGGAATCAAATGAAGATTTTCTAGAGGGTCGCTTTTCTTTCTTTCTTTCTGTTCTTGATCAATTCTTTGATTTTTCTCGAGAGCATAACAAGTTCTTTATCTTGATCGTCTTACACCTTTGATGTACTTTTAAAAGCACGTGCTTTCTTCTTCTTTTACTCATTTCCTTTTCTCGCTCCTCTTTTCTAAGCGTCATTTTGTGTGTGAGGAGTGATAGTTGAAATTTAAATATACCTAGCAAGTGCACTAGTTATCAAGTAGTAAAAAGATATCATTCCCACAAGGATTTAATAAAATAAGTACTAAACTATAGTCAACCTATGATTATTTGGGTAATCGAATTTAAGAGAATAATTAAACTATGAAAATTCAAATAAATAAATTACAAAAATTTAAAACTAAAAGCAAATAAAAGGAAAAGCAATAATTAATTAAATTTGCAACAATCAAATTTAAAAAGCTAAGACTAGTGGTCCACCTAACCACTCTAACAGATTTCAATTTATTAAATTTAACCAAGATAATTTATTATTTTTATAAGCTGAGATTTTTCCTAAATTTGCTTAATATTCCTTCCTAAGATATATTAATCCTACTCCTATCAAGTAATTCTTAGATCCCCCTATAGAGTTTTCAAGATAGAAAACACATTAAACTTTGTGAAAATCCTATATAATCAGATGAATCATGTATATATATATATATATATATATATATATATATATATATATATATATATATATATATATATATATATATATATATATATATATATATAA
>CATIWR010478129.1:0-13229 GCA_949677035.1 Omphalea diandra | reverse complement strand
ATAATATTATTAAAAGCAACAACAATTAATTTGGTTTCAATTGAAATACAATTGAATCAAAGCTCACTAGTAAATCAAGAGTTTTAATATCTAAATATTACATCCTGCTTTCCCTTTAAGGAAGAAGAGGTAAAAAAAATGTCATTTTGATAAAAATTTACACCCAACTGTTAGACCATCAATATCGAATGCATTTGACAATCACATTCTCATTCACAAAATGGCAGCTTATATACATTGATATCACATTCTCATTTAGTATCATTATCTAAAATTTCACGCAATAATTGAGGATTATCAACAATATGCTCAACACAAAACTCTAATATAACACTAGAACTAGTTGTATTGACGATATTCCTCTGAGCTTAAGGTGAGAGAAGGACAGTTGGTATTGGACAGAATATTAGAAAGGCAAATTTAGTCAACAAGGTCATGTGGTTCAGGTTGAGGCGAACTGTCCTTTTTGTTTGCAAATTTAGTCAATAAGGTCATATGGTTCAGGTTTTCAGTGATTGTGCTTTAGAGGATGCTATTATGGTTTGTTAGGCTTTGAGGTTAAATCGAAATACTGTGGTTTGGCAGAACCTAAGGCTCACTGCTTCTCAAATCATAAGTATGGCAAGTACAATGTTGGAATACTCAAATCAAAATACTTAAATTGGAATACTGTGTGATTCACTGCTTCTCAAATCTTAAATTCGAATATTGTGGTTTGGAAGAACCAACCGAGCAAATGCCTCCAGAAATGCACAAAAATCACACACATGCATCCATAAATGAAATGCACAAAAATCACACAATTCTCCATAAATGAAATGCACAGAAATCACACAAATGCTCCATAAATGATTACCATGGGAGAAGGTTCGTAGATTCATAGAGACAGTGGGTGAAGGAGAAGGTTCACTGAATCGCAGAAAGGGTGTGTTTTTTAACTTTGTAGCAGAGAAGAACAATTCGTAAAGGAGAAGGTTCGCAGAAGAGAAGAACGACGCGTAATGGAGAAGAACGCAGAAGAGAAGAACAGTGGCTCGAAACTTTGCAGAAGAGGAACAACGTTGTTACACGATTTTAGGGTTTTTTATCCTTTCAAAACGGTGCATTTTTTTACTTCATAAAATGGTGCGTTTTTGGCTTTATAAAACGATGTGTTTTGACCTTATAAGCTTCAGTTAATTCAGTTTTCAGTGTATAAAACTGAACCGACCAAAAAAATAGAAAATTTATATTTTCATTAATCGAACCAAACCGATGACTACGTATAAATCGAACCGAAAAAATTGAATATATCAGTTTGGTTCGGTTAGCCGATTTTCTTGGAAAATTTGCACACCCCTAGAGACTGGTGAGAATTCTGGTGGGAGGGATGATGGGTTTGTTAATGATATTTTGAATTCTTCCAAACATGTAGCTAAGGGTAAAGGTAGGCTTAAGAGTGGGTTGGGTGTTATTCGGGGTAAGAGGCCTAATGTTCAGGCCTAGATATTAAAGGATCTGTAAATGCCACAAAATCAGGGCCATAAGGCCCAAGGAAGAGAACTCGTTGCGTTTGCTGGAGGTTCGAGTTGAGAATAGAAATAGAAGTCTATTAATTGCACTGCAACGAATGATGCAATCGGTGTTGTCAGCAATGTCGTATTATATCATGCAATTGGTGTTTTCAACAATGTGTATTATATCATGCAAACAGTTCAACTCCCTGCTGGAGTTTGCAGTGAAATGGAGAGACTCTTCTGACATTTCTTATGGGGTCATGTAGGAGATAGGAGACCATTATGTTTGGTCAGATATAAAGCTATGGGGTAATTTGTAAAAGAGTGCAAAATTTTTTTTTATAAAATTAGGATAAATTAAAATTTATTTACTAAATAGGTGAGGTGAAAAGGATCTGTCTATCAATCAAACTGACGAATGTTACTATGCAAAAGAATCTGTCTGTCAATCAAACTGACGAATATTACTGTGTAAAAACATCATTTTACGTGTCATTAATGGTACGTGATTTGTCAATTTAATTGATAAACCAATAGTATGTCCGCAACTCATAAGGGTCGACATAAAATTAATATTATAATTATCTTATTATATATTAAATTAAATATATCCAATTTAAAATATATTAAATTAGTAAATTAAATGTAAAATTAAATATATTAAATATAAATTAATAGTGATCGACAGAATATTAGTCCGCCAGTAGTTGGTGAATTAGATGTCATTAACAACACGTAAAACGATGTCGTTACATAGTGATATCCGTCAATTTAACTGACAGATGAACTGCTTTGATCACCCATATTTACTCAATAAATTTTAATTTACTCTAATTTTATAAATATTTTTTTTCACCATCTTTTACAGAAATTTTTTTTACACTATTTTACAAATTACCCCGAGCACTATCACTGCTGATAAGTCAAATGGGAGGGTTAGGAATTCGTAATCTTTGGACAGTCAATAAGGCTTTTATGGCTAAGCTTGCATGGCAGTTTCGTTACATAATAAATACATTGGAGGTAGGAATTAGGTGAGTGTAAACTTCAGGGTTAAGAGTGGTTCTACCGCTTGGCTTGCCATTCAAAAGGTGGATACATTTGTAGCTACGGGTATCAAACAAAATGTCAGAAATGGGAGGGGAACTCGTTTTTGGTTGAACGTTTAGTTATTGGAGACTTTTGTGTTGTGTCCATATCAAGGGATGAACAATTGAAGCTTGTATGTGATCACTGGAGATGTGGTGAAGGGTGGGATTTGAGCATTCTAGGAAGTTTAGTACTAGATTTCCTTCGACATAAGCTTGATGCGTATTTAATAAATGTTAACAGTTATGTGTCTGATAAGAAAGTATGGAGATTTTCAAAAATTGGGACTTTTATATGTCAGCAGTTGCGTGTCTGACAAGGAAGTATGGAGATTTTTGAAGACTAGGACTTTTAAATGTTAGCAGTTGTGTGTCTAATAAGAAAGTATGGAGATTATAAAAAACTGGGACTTTTTCTATTAAGTCAATGTATGAGGCACTGTGGAGCTCCATGTCATCTCAAATGAATAAATTACGGCGAATCATATGGAGGGTGTCGATTCTGCAAGGTGTCCATTTCTTTTTATGCCTGGTTATGCAAGGAAAAATCATGTGTAAAGAAGAAAGGCATAAACGAGGTTTCACTCCTAATCTTTGTTGTCCAACTTTTCCATTGTTGATTAAGATCCCGTTGCACAGTTTGAGAGATTGTCCAAATGTTAGTAAAATTTGGAATGGTTTGGTATCTCATGACGTTTGGTTGAAGGAAAGCAATTTGGATTTGTTTAGTGGGTAAGCCCAATTAAAATAGTGATCAAATGAATTATGGGCTTGTGACACCTTTAGTGGGCCGATATAGAAGATGGTCAGTGTAGGCCTATTTTAACATAGACCTGTGATGGATGGACCTATTAAAATTTATTATAAATAGCTAGGTCTCCTCTCCTACCTTCATAACGATAACCCTTAACCCTAGTTACTATGCCCATTATAGTCGTCTTGCGAGAAGGTCAAGGAAAGGAAGACCTAATTTTCATTTTCAACCCTTCTGACCTATTATCTCAGTGTTCAATTTTAACGATTGTAATTATGGCTCAAAGCAATTTGGGATCCAACACACAAACAGGTACACAATTTGGTTCCTCTTAATTATTAAAATTGGTGTTCTAAATTCATGTACTAGATCCTAAAATTTTACATTTGGTATCAGAGCTTGTAGGTTGTACATGATTTAGAACCCTAAATATTTTGTATTGTTAATAAAAAAAAAATTTGCCAGTGTGAGGGCATCCCACCTTAGTGAATTATGTTTGATATATTTAATTTGATTATATTGTCACAAGCTATTCCTTTAGCTCAGACAGTTAGTGACCATGTTAATTGCATAAAGGTCGCGGGTTCGAAACCCGTGTTGGCCAAGTCTTTGCTGTTTCTGGCAATTTTTTTCTCTTTCTTTTCCTTCCTTCTCTTCTGCATTTTAGTCCATAACCCAACAAACAAAGTTTTTCCTTTTGGTTCCAAAACCTACTGCGCAAAAGGTCAGCGACACGCCCTCATAATCGACTTCTGATGCCAACAAGTAAACACACATCTTTATCCTAGCAGAAGCCTCAATTTTGTCCTTTCTTTTCTATTCCGATCTCGCTCCCAAAGATCAACGGTTGTGCGGGGCAAGAAGAAAAAAAAAATTGACCCTATGATGCGTACTGTGGGTCTCGAACATATGACCGTAGGACTCATACCCTAGTGCTCAACCAACTCATATGAATAGATTATTAGTTAATTTCTTATGTGGGCAAATATTTAGATAAACAAACTATATTCATGTTCATCATGGTATATTTTAATTTTATTTCAATAATTATTAACATATATATATATATATATAATTGTCAGTTTAATATTTAGTGATATTAATTTTGTGATAAAATTAAATAAATAAATAATAAATATTTATTTTGCACATATGTGAGATAATGATCATGTGTTTTAAAATTAAGGTATATTGTGTTTGGTACCCTGTGTATTTTTGAAATATATATATTTGTGTTTGACATGTATTTTAATTGGGCTTTTATAAATCTCTAATTAAAAATAATTTGATGGGTTTATATGAGTGTTATTGCCAAAGTGGGACATCCATTGAAATTCGTAGAGTTATTTTTTAATTTTGTGAAGAGATAATTCTGAAATAATGTATATAATAACCTGCCCAAAGAGAGTTATTAGATGCATTGATTTTGGGAGTGTTTGTTGAGATGAAACTATTTGTGCCTAGAGTTGCATTAGTTTAGAAAGTCTATCTGCCCAAAGGGGATAGATTTTTCGAAACTAGTGTAATCTCAATTGTGTGCTTTATAACTAGAAATTTTATTGCATGTGCATGTTTTGCCCAAAGGGAAATATGTAGTGATCCTAAAATTTTTTAGATTGTGTAAATTATAAATTTGATTTTTATACATAGCCCAATTCTAATACATACTTTTGTTTTGCGCAAACAGTCTCTTTTAGTCTCAACAATAGTACTGCAACTGTTGAACTCCTGACGAGCACAAACTTTAAGAGATGGAAAGACAACATTTTGTTTGTCTTAGAAATGAGTGAGATTGATTATGCCCTTTATGAAGATGAGCCCGCTAAACCCACCGGTGAGAGTAATATTAAAGAAAAAGAATTACATGTCAGATGAAAGAGATTGAATCGTCTCAGTCTTGTGGCCACAAGGAAAACTATTCTTGAATACCTTAGGAGTAGTTTGTCCACTGATGTTACTGCCAAAACTTTTCTTGCTGCTGTAGAAGATAGATACTATGTATCCGATAAGGTTGAGGCTAAGAACCTAATGAGTCAGTTATTTAGTATGAGATACAACCATAGTGAGAATGTGAGAAATTACATTCTAAATATGGTTCACTTTCAAACCAAACTTAAGGGTTTTAAGCTTGAGATTTTCTGATGAATTCTTAGTTCACCAAGCTTTAAATACTTTGACACTACTTAGACCATTAATAACCTTATAACCAAGTGTGATGTTGAAGAAAAGAAAATTAGGAAAGAAAACGATAAGGTTATCATACTATTGACACAACCTAGGGTTGATCCTAAAAAGGATAAATGTAAGTTTAAACCTAATTATTATGCTCCTAAAAGGAATCATAATTTTAAATGGCATGGTACGAGTCAGACCAAGAAAGGGGGAGATTTTGGAGTTGTCCATAGAAGTAAGGTGAAATGTTTCTTTTGTCATAAAGAAGGTCATAAGAGAAAAAATTGTTATCAATTCACAGCTTGGCTAAAGAAGAAAGAAGAAGAAGGTATTCCCTTAGCTTATGTTTTCTTTGAATCTTATATGGTTGATGTACCACTAAATTTTTAGTGGCTTGATAGTGGTACAACTGTTCATGTTGCTATTACCTTGCAGAGGTTTATAAGCAAATGAAAGCCAAATAAAAAGGAGTCCAAGCTTAGAGTTGGAAACAATTTGGAGATAGATGTCGAGTAAGTAAGACTAGTTAGGTTAATCTTGGAATTTGGATTTTGTCTAGTTTTGAAAAACACCTTTTATGTTCCATCTTTTAGGAGAAATTTGGTTTCTATTTTTATTTTGCATAAAATTGGATATCATTTTGTTATTGGTAATGGAAGAGCCAATATGTTTTTAGATTCTAAATTGATCGATGAATGTGTTTTGTTCAATAATTTATATAGATTGTATTTGGATGATACAAGAGATTATGAACCTTATTGTGAAGCCAATGTTGTGGCCAAATGATCCTTAATTAAAGAAAAATCCTTTTTATTGTTGCACAAACGTTTAGATCATGTATTTAGAGAAAGAATTGGAAGACTAGTAAAAGATGACATTCTTCCTTCTCTTGATTTTGAAGATCTAGATGTTTGTGTGGATTGTATAAGGGGTAAATTGACTAAGAATAAAAGGAAAAGTGCTAATAGAAGTTCAGATATTCTGGAGATTATCCATACTGATATTAGTAAACCTTATTCACCTACTATTTGTGGCAATAAATATTTCATTACTTTTATTGATGATTTTTCACGTTATAGCTATTTATACTTGATAAAAAAGAAATCATATGCTATTGAGATGTTCAAAATTTTCAAAACTGAGATTGAGAAACAATTAGGAAAAATCATTAAAATTGTGAGGTCTAATTGTGGGGGTGAATATTATGGCAAATATAATGGGACTGGTCAACATATGGGAGAGTTTGTCAAATATTTTCAAGAATGTGGAATAGTTGCTTAATATAACATGTCTGGTAGTCCCAAACAAAATGGTGTGGCTAAAAGGCACAATCGTACTTTGAAAGATATGATGAGAAGCATGATGAGTAGGTCTAACTTACCTGAATTCTTATGGGGTGAAGCTATTAAAATTGCCCTTTATATTTTGAACCGTGTCTCTAGCAAATCTGTACCTAAAACACCTTTTGAATTATAGACTGGTAGAAAATCTAGTTTGAATCATTTTCATGTTTGGGATTGTCTTGCTGAGGTTAGAATATATAATTCAAATGAGAAAAAGACTGACCCTAAAACTGTCTGTTGTTACTTTATTGGGTACTCAACCCATTCTAAAGGATACAAGTTCTAATGTCCTGCACGTGACACAAGGATTATAGAGTTTATGACTGCAAAATTTTTTGAGATAAATGTTACTAATCTAGACATTTCTCAACCGCCTATTTATAATGTACAAAACGAAATTGCAACCATTCCTTTACCTTTATCTCATGAAAGAATTATAAGGGTTTCTGTTCAAGTAGGTGGTGATGATGAGGGTGCAATTGATCTTCCTCCTCCTATTAACAATCCTCCGGAGCCTATTGTAGTTGAATTATTACCTGTTAGAAGGTCTGTTAGGGCGAGAAGGTCAGCAATTTCAAATGATTATGAGGTTTATCTTAGTGAAGGAGATTATAATATAGGTCATGTTATTGATCCTGTATCTTATGATGAGGCTGTTAATAGTATTTGTTCTAATTTATGGATTGATGCTATGAAAGATGAGATGACATCAATGATTTATATCAGAGTTTGGAAACTAGTGGAACTTCCTTCTAATAATAAACTCATAGGTTGCAAATGGGTATTCAAGACTAAGAAGGATTCTAAAGGAAATGTTTAGAAATTTAGAGCCAAATTGGTTGCTAAGGGGTTTACACAGCGTGAAGGTATTGATTATAATGAGACTTTTCCCCTATTTTCTCTAAAGATTCCTTTAGAATAATTATGACCTTGGTTGCTCATTTTGATTTAGAATTGCATCAAATGGATGTCAAGACAACATTTTTAAATGGTGATTTTAGTGAAGAAGTTTACATAGTGTAACCCGAAGATTTTAAAGAAAGTGGTAAAGAACACTTAGTTTGTAAGCTGAAGAAATCTATTTATGGTCTTAAATAAGCTTCTCGTCAATGGTATCTTAAATTTGATGAGGTAGTCACTTCACTTAGTTTCACTGAGAACAAGATAGATCAATACATTTATTATAAGATCAGTAAGAGTAAATTTATATTTCTTATTTTTTATGTTGATGATATTTTATTAGCTAGTAATGACATAAGAATGATTTGTGAAACTAAGCAGTTACTCTCTAGGACTTTTGATATGAAAAATCTTGGAGAGGCATCTTTTGTCTTGGGTATTGAGATTCGTCATGATCGGTCTTATCATTTATTAGGACTTTCTCAAAGGGCCTATATTGATCGTGTGCACAGTAGATTCAATATGCAATCTTGCAAAGGTGTTGATACTCCTGTGGTGAAAGAAGATAAATTCAGTAAGGAGCAGTGCCCTAAAAATGATATAGAGAAACAAACCATGAATAATATTCCTTATACAAGTGCAGTTGGCAGCTTGATGTACACCTAGGTGTGTACAAGACCAGATATTGCATACATTGTTGGTGTTCTTAGTCAATATCTTTCTAATCCTGGGGGGGATCATTGGGTAGCTGCTAAGAAAGTAATGAGATACTTGCAAAAGACAAAAGATTATATGTTGGTTTATAGGCGTGTGGATGATCTTGAAGTAGTGGGATATTCGGACTCTGATTTTGCAGGCTGTCAAGATGATATGAAGTCCACTTCGGTTATATTTTTATGCTTACTGGTGGTGCAGTTTCGTGGAAGAGTGTTAAACAAACACTTACAGCTTCTTCTACTATGCAAGTTGAGTTTGTTGCTTGTTATGCTGCTAATACACGAGCTATATGGTTGAAGAATTTTATTTCTAGTTTGCTTGTGGTTGATTCTATTGCTAGACCATTTCAAATCTATTGTGATAATAATGTTGTTGTGTTCTTCTCTAAGAATAATAAAAATTTGAGTGGTTCTAAGCATATGAAGATTAAATATCTTACAATAAAAGACTTAGTAAAGAAAGAAGACATTGAGATTCAGTACATTATTACTAATTTGATGTTAGTTGATCCTCTAACTAAAGGACTCATGCCCATAATTTTTGAGAAACATGTTTGTGATATGGGTGTTGTGGAGTCTTTTGATGTATTTGTTTAGTGCGAGTTTTGTACTTGTAATTGAAAGTGTAAGTTAAATAATTTTGCTACATTGCTTATTTATATTTATGAATTGAGTACTTTATGATTATTTGTTATGCGTATATGCACATTTTATGTATAATATGCTATGAGTTGTACGTGGTGTGCTTAAAATTGATATAATTATCTTAAGCTATGTTAGTTTTCAATTGTGTTTCGGGAAATAAAGGCTAAGACATGTATTGTGTGTATTTTCAAAATGGAAACAAAAGCCTTATTGTGAAGTCTTGTAAATTTCTTTTGCTCATTTGAGCATGTGTGAAAGAGAAATATTTAGAGAACGGATAAAGAAAATAGTGTATTGATCGCATTTGAGTGTTATTTTCTTGCTACACTGCCATATCGAAATCCAGATCGGTTAGGTTATCAATATTTGTGACTATGGATTGGTATTGTGTCAATAAGGGACATAAATACTGTCATGATCTAATATTGATGATTAATATGGACAAAATTATATTTGAGGTGTCATTTTATTAATAAACTATATGTTTTCTAAAATTTTATGGCCATATTTGAGTTTAAATTATTCAGTTCGAGAGTCATTTTCAAAAATATTTTCTTTCATAAAACTTGAAAAACCATAATTAATCTTGCCCAAGTGGGAGAATGTTAGAATTTTTTGTATGGGCTAATATTAATTAGGGTTTGTTTTAATTATTTATAAAACGGACTAAATAATATAGTTTATTGATTAGTGGGTAAACCCAATTAAAATAGTGATCAATGAGTTACGAGCATGTGACACCTTTAGTGGGCTAATATGAAATAGGTCTATTTTAACATAGACTTGTGATGGGTGAGCCTGTTAAAATTTATTATAAATAGGTTAGGTCCCCCTCTGCTACCTTCATAACGATAACCCTAACCCTAGTTGTTATATCCATTGTAACCGTTTTGCGAGAAGGTCAAAGAGAGAAAAACCTAACTTTCGTTTTCAACCTTTCTAATCTATTACCTCAATGTTCAATTTCAACGGTTGTAATTATGACTCAAAGCAATTTGGGATCTAATGCGCAAACAAATATGCAATTTATTTCTGTTTAATTGTTAAAATTGGTGTTCTAAATTTATGTACTAGATCATAAAATTTTACGTTATATTCAACATATGTTTCATGAAGGAAACAGGGTAGCTGACGCACTTGCAAATGTGGCCTTTAAGCATCCTCGTGGGGTGCTGGAGTTAGAGGAGCCACTTTCATGTGTTATGCAGTTGGTTCAGGCGGATGTTGTTGGTGTGTCATGGCCGAGAGTGGTACCTAGCTAGGTGGTTGTTGTTTTGGGCGTGTCCCTCCACTGAAATCTAAAAACAAAAACAAAAAGGAAAAGCGGTGGTCACCTCCACTAAGAAAGGCCGACTGCAATCATAAAATAGCGGGAACAAAAGGAGAATTCAGAAAAGTAGAAGGATATGGGAGATTTTAGGTAGTATTTTTTAAGGAAAATATGAATTTCATTCACAAAATTAATAAATCGTATAAGTTGATTGATACATATAATGATAATAAAAACACATTAAGAAAATATGAAAATATAGAAAAAGTGAAATTTATACATAATTTTTTTAATAGAAATGACTAAATAGTTGAATTGTAACTCGATAGGAAACACACTCAATTTAGTGATTACTAAAACTAAATATTAACTTTCATAATCTTTGAATGAGCTTGTTAGGTTGAACATCAATGATAAATTAAAGTCTATTATCAAATATGGACATGAAAAATTTGACAACTTAATAAAAATAAAACTTCCATAAAAAGATAAGGAACTTTCATAAAAAAGAAATACATAATCCTCAAAAAAATAATAAAATAAAATTAAAATACATGTAAAAATTAAATATGTATCCATAAAGATATAGAATAACAAATTTAATACCTAGATATATAAATCTAACTACATTTGAGATAAATTATTGAAAAAAATAAAATATATACAAAACTTCTACATCTAAAAAATAACCTAAATAAATTAAAAAAAAGTAAAATTAGATTTTTATTTAAGAAAATAGATGATAAAATAGAATATTTTTTTTAAAAAAAAAAGAAGTCAATTTCTGATAAAAAGCTAAAAATTGGCCTGGAAAAGTTATATACCTAGAAAACTTGAATGAGAGAAGGAGAGAAAAAGAGGTTGATGGTTAGAGTTTCCCAATTTTAGATAGTGTTTTTAAATTAGATTGGAATAGTTAGTTGGATTGATAAAATTTAAATCATTTAGCAGTTTGGTTTGATTAAAGTAAAAAATTAAATTGTTAGAAATTGATTAAAATTAACCGAACTTGTCAAAATTAAAAAAAAAAACTAGTCAAATTTATAAACAAAATCAAACTGTTTCAAACTAAAATTATGTTATTTTTATGAAAATTTTAATTTTTAAACTTATACTCTTTTGTTGAAAGTTTAAATTTTTATTTTTAAATTTTAAATATTATTTATATATTTTTCTTAATTTTTTAAATAATATTTTATTTGAATATAATTAGTTGAATCAATCAAACAAAAATTAGATAATTAATTGATGTAGTATATAATTCGATTTTAAAAACACTAGTTTTGGGCTTATAGTGTCTTGCATGAGAATATGTTAGAAAATGTTAAAGAATATAATATAAATGGAGATTAATTAGTTAATCTTATTTGCAATTTTTTTAAAAAAAAATATAAATAAGAGATTAAATGTTTTAAATTATTATCCACCAAATGTCTATTTTTCTTAGTCTTAAATGGATAGTTAAGATATTGTATGAGAGTTTCTTTTAGGATAGAAAAGAATGTTAATAAGAGTGATGAAAAAGTATGGAATGAAATGCAAATGAAGTTTAATTAACTCTATTTGTGAGAGTTTTTCTTGAAAAAAAATAGAAAGTTAATTAGTATAAATTAATTAAAATTTTTTCACTTCTTTCTTTAATCTCTTATTTAAGAGATAAAAAAAAAACATTTGGAGGTTAACAAATATAAACATTTAACCTCTATTAATTTTTATTTACATTATAAGAAAAAACACATGAATGAAATTAACTTGTTAACCTCTATTTATATTACATTCTTTAATATGCTCTAATTTACTATCATGCAAGATCTAAAGGATAAAATGTAAAGATTTTAACTAGTTTATACTTGTTAATCTAAGTTAAGGTGACTGCATTCACCTCTCAATTTTAGTACACTTTTCGTATCTGTATCGCCAGATTATTTTCACTTCTTTCTTTAATCTCTTATTTGAGAGATCAAAAAAAAAAAAAAAAAAGAAGACATTTGGAGGTTAATGAATATAAACATTTAACCTCTATTCATTTTTATTTACATTATAAGAAAAAATTCACAAATGAAATTAACTAGTTAATCTCTATTCATATTACATTCTTTAATATGCTTTAATTTGCTATTGTACAAGATCTAAAGGACAAAATGTAAATATTTTAACTAGTTTATACTTGTTAATCTAAGTTAAGATGACTGCATTCACCTCTCAATTTTAGTATACTTTCCGTATTTGCATTGCCAAATTATTTTCTCCTATCCAAGAATGTTGATAAAAATGGTAGGATATTCTCCTCCTTGTAATGATCGGCTGAAACTAAATAAAGATAAGAATGTTGATAAAAATGGTAGGATAGTCTCCTCCTTGTAATGATCGGCTGAAACTAAATAAAGATGGGCGTAGCAAAGAAAACCCAAGCTTAGCAGGTTTAGGGGACGGGGGGGAGGGGGAGAGAGGTTTTCTGTGGGATAGTGATGAGTTATGCTGAATATTGGATGGTGTAACTCTGCTCAAGCAGATCTCTGGATGGCTTTCCATTAATTCTCTCTTGGCTAGGATTATGGTTAGAGGAGAATTATATTAGAAGTTGACTAAGCTTGTGGTTGATTTACTTCAAATTTGTTCAAACAACACATGCTCCAGTCAAATTTGATTAGTATGTGCGGTAAACTGCTTGATGGAGCTAAGAAAGTGCAAATTTATCATGTACGCAGAGAAAGCAATCAAGTTTCAGATTGGTTGGGTAGTTAGGTATCATCTTATTCTAAAGGGGTTCATGAGCGGTTTAATCCTCTTGCTAGGATTTCATATCTGTTATATAGTGATAAATGAGGGATTTTTTGGCCTAGAG
>CATIWR010478106.1:0-17645 GCA_949677035.1 Omphalea diandra | reverse complement strand
CCCCCCCCTTATAAAATGTGACACTCCCCCACAATATATATAAAAAACATAAATATATATATATATATATATATATATATATATATATATATATATATATATATATATATATATATATATATATATATATATTTGCATAATTATTAAGGTTAGAGGATGTAAGAGTCAGCGAAGTAAAAATTCAAAGACAAAAAAACAACAATTCCTAGTCACTAGGATTTATTTGCAAGTTTAGTAGAAAATTACGAAGATAATTTTCTAAAAAAAATCAATCATCGTCCACCAAGAAAGCCCCATGAGACTGGCAAATTCATAGAATGGATAAATTATTTATAATGTTACTCAGGTATGTACCCTAATTTTTTAGGGATTATTCTATAAACTAATTTTGATTTTTCTTTATACAAGTCACATAATAAAAAGCCCAAATGCACACTAATCGAGGCAACCAAACAAATCGATATATAGAATATAAAATTTCACTAAAAATAAATGGCAAGTGTCATAGAAATTATCTATAAATATTTAACCTAATGTTCATAGGCAAAAATGAAATTCTAAGGCGGCACCTAAAATCTATGGCGACAAGATAGATAAAAAATAAATAAAATAAATGGAAAAGATTGGCTACTGCTCCTAAGGCGACTCTTGCAAGGTGACTGTACAAATCATAGACCATTTGGTGTGTCTCCAGCCGAAGGAAAGCCAAATGGGATCATCTTCTTAGTCACGCCTATTAATGGGCTCACCCACACAAAACCCCACTAGGATCGTAGCTACTCCATAGCATCTAGTGTCATGATGTCCTCGTCAGGGAACTGCTACTGGACATCTAACATCTCATTGTTACAGTACTCGACCATGATAAACCCTTGAAAAGCTAAGGGAAATCCTAGAGCTAGGTTTAAAATTTGAGAGATAAAAGGAATCATAAACTATATAGTGGACTAGGTTTGCACAACTCTGCCTAGTCTGTACGACCTTCTCCAAGGTTGCATAGATCCCTTGGTGCAGGGAGGTTTGGTTTGGGCTTAATGAGCCTAACTTTCTCTTTAAACTTTCAAGCTCTAATTCCTTTTAACTACCTAAGCTCAATTATAGTCCTTTAAGCCTAATTCTCGCTTTTTTACTAAAAAATAACTTACCCAAAGTAGCCATTTACCGAAATGCCCCTAGTTTCCTAGAGAGGCCCAAAGTAGCCAATTTACCAAATTACCTTTAACTTCCCAAAGAGCCCCAAAATATCTAATTTACCAAAATGCCCCTAACCTCTCAGAGAGCTCTAAAGTAGCCAATTTACTAAATATCCTTAACTTCCCAAAAAGCCTACAACACCAATTCAATAGCCCATACCATCAAATAAATTACTAAAATGTCCCTCGCCTACATTGAGATCGACAAAGGACAAATTAACCCTTCAATTTGTTAACCAACTTGCTAGATTATTCTCAAACATTCCCCAAAGCTAAGATATGAGGCAAATTACCAAAATGCCCTCAGTATTTATAAAGTGACTAGAATACAGTCTAAGTTTCGTGATTTAAAATTAAATTATCAAAATGCCCTTCAATGACAAGCTTGACCCTTTCTTGAGGCTTCAAAAATACTTTCAAGGAGGATCTCTCTATTCCAAAAAATATCATAACCCATAAAAGTAATTCATTCCTATAGCATCAAGACCCAAGCCTATTACCATGAGACGGGAATGATGAAAGAACCATTCAGTGGGAGAGGCACCCTTAAGCTAGAACCATCAATCAAAAGAATTAAAACACCTACAGAAAGAATATTTAAGAACACTAGTGATTAGAAGAAGCTAATTACTAAACACAAAACATTGGTACCTGCTAAATAGCTACTAGAACCACTTCAATACCTATTAGAAAGTTGTTGAAGCATACAAGAAATGCAACACCACTTAGAAAGTCACTAAAGCATACAAAACATTGGTACTTATTATATACCTACTAGAACTACTTCAATGCATACTAGAAAGTTATTGAAGAATATAAGAAACCCAATGCCTACTAGAAAGCTGTTAAAGCATACAAAGTATTGGTACTTGCTAGATAGCTGCCATAATCACTTTAATGTCTGATAGAAAGTCTTTGAAGCATACAAGAAATCTAATACCTACTATAAAGTTTTTAAAACATAAAAGGATACCTAGTACTTACTAGAAAGCTATTAAAACAAGCTTTAATACCTGCTTGAGGAGCTACTAAAGACCTTTATCCCTTAGTATCATTATTAATGTTTACATTCCTTGCTTTGCTTTATTGAGACTTATTCAAATAGTCATTTCTCAAATTTTATTTTCCAAATCCCATAAAGTAAGGGGCTAACTATAAGAATCATATTTTAAACTTCTAGATGCAAAGTCCATTAATGAGTATCATTGAATGTGTCCCTAAAATGAAAAAGAAATTGCCAAAGAGAAAGATAAAAGCCTTAAGAAACCTTGGAGACTCTCAAAGCCAAGTCTAAAGTTAGAAGCGTAAAACCAAGCCCACAACCATAGCCCAAGTCATCAACTTGAGCATATGGGTTGTACACCTCACAAAGTAGGGTTGTATAACCCTCCTCCTAAACCCTAACCTTGGAATCTTATAAAATTGGTCCCTCTTTTAACCCTAGGGTTGCACAACCTTAAAAAATGGATGTATAACCCTTTCATAGTTGTACAACTCATGTGTAAACCTTAATTCCTAGAGATTCATCTCCCTTTTTGTTATTAGATACATCCATGGTGCAATCAAAACAATTTAAGGTATGTGTACTTATCCATCATTTATAAATACACCCTTATTTGAAGAGGGGAGAAGGCTTAGATAACCATTCTAAAACTTTATTAAAATTCATTCTTAAAGGATACTTAGGCAATAATAAGGCCTTAATCTTGCACCTCTTATGTATTCTTTAGCATTTTAGAGGATATTAAATATATGGTGTGCCTTTAAGGGTAAAAAAAAAATCAAAGAAAGCATCAAGAACCCTTAACCTTTTACCTTCTTTCACCTTTTCTTTCCTTTATTTTTTCAAAACCTTAGAATTTGAGGGTCATACAACCTTAATATAGCCTATACAGCCCATCATTTTGGGTTATACAACCCTAATATGGGTTGTGCAGCCCTAGTGTCCTAAGCACAGTCTTGCAAAATCTTTCTCTTTCCATTCAGATTTCCTTTTATCAATGTGATCTTTCATGGTCTTTTATCACTCCAATGGCAAAATAGGATAAGGCTAGAAAGCCAAGGACCATTATTCACTTCTAAAATGGAGTTTTGATGGGTTTTGAAATGGTTTTTATGGTTCATTCAATCTTAGTGTTCATGTTCTTTCATGTTAGTTTAATGATGATATTGATTCTGTTTTAATCATTTTAAGGCAGTGACCATGTGAGGAACCTATGGTTCTGAGGATCTTGAGAACTTCTCTTATGTTCATATTTATACTTAAAGTATGTGAATAACATTTTGGCCATTTGCCCCTTCTTTGATTTACATTCTAGCCCTTTTGATGTTTAGTAGTGCATATGGATGCTTAGCTCTTTATAAGATATGAGAGGAAGGGTTCATCAACTCTGAGATCTCTCTTTTATAATGATTATTATCTTAGGCCATTCAACATCCTCTAAGTATGCCTTGTATTACATATTCATCCATTTATTATTCATGTATTTTGATTCTATTTTACTTACTGATTTATGATGTGAGAGTATGTTTATTATGGAATTAAATGCATACTTAGTCACCTTTACATGGGAGACATGATAATGTGACTTTGTTTATGTACTTCATTTATGCTCTTTTTTATGTGATGTAGGTATTTGACCTAAGTTAAGGCATGAATGATGGTCTTAATAAACATCTTTGATTATTATGAATGTTGTTATGTTTAGATGATGAGCTGTATGGTGATCCCTATACCATGATGTATGATCCCTCCCCCTTTGAGATAATTATGCTTAAATGGATGTATGGATATTTATGATTATCCCTATACCAAGATGTATGAACCCTCTTCCCTTTAAATTAATAGAATGACTTGATTGGCTCGATTGCGCTAGAAGCATGCTTAGGAATGTTAACCAAACTAATCAACAACTCGACTAAAATATTAAAAGTGAACTAAAGATGCATGAAGGCTAGATCCTAACATCTAGAATTTTGGGGTGCATAACCTCTTTCCCAAGTCATAACCAATTTTTGAACCAGTCTCAGATAGGGTGTGAGCACCTCAGGTTTCACTCGAACTAATGAAATCTTGCTTGTGACTCCTACCTTCTTATCGATCATCAGGTTTTCGAGCATATGAGGTCATACATTAGTAATAACCCATAATCATGGCACACAATTTGCATCAACGGGGGACACTTAAGGCCTCACATAAGATAAAAACCTCTTTTCCAAAGTTATGGTCAATGGGGGATCAAGGAGAGATAATACATCCCTAGGTGAAATGTGAAATCGCCACCCAATTTTATTTGAGACGAGAATCAAGGGAAGGCAAAATCTAAACCTAAGTTAATTAGAATGCACATTTTGTCTTCACCCCATCAAAGATTGGGTTCAAAAATTGGGTATGGCTTGGGGAAAAGGTTATGCATCCCAAACCACTCATATATCAGGATTTGGCTTTTAGACATCTTTAGTTCACTTTTAATATCTTAATCAAGTTATTTATTAGTCCAATTAATGCCTTTAAACATTCATCTAAGCACAGTCCACTTAGGCAAATCAATTTATCAGCTTAAAGGGGTAAGAGGTCATACATTATAACAAATGGGATAAATATGCATTATTGTCCATTCATCCACATTTAAACATTAAAGAGGAAGTGGGGGTCATGCATCATTGCAAAAAGGTCTCATTCATTCATCATTTACTCATCATATCCATCATTGCAAAAAGGTCTCATTTATTCATCATTTACTCATCATATCATCCATACTTAAGTATCAAATAAGGTTGGGGGGTCCTGCATCATGATATAAGGGAGATACATATTCATCCATCATTTATGACCACAGAGGGTGGCCATTGAGACCAACTTATGGTCTTCCTCAAACATGACACCTACACATGAAAGAAGAGCAAGTTAGTTCATGAAACAAGTATAAACAAATCAAATGAACTTAAAGCATAAGAAATGAATACAATACATATTACCATGTCTTTCATATAAAAGGTGCCCATATATGCATCTAAGTTCATAATATCACATTTCCACATAACCATCTAGTAAACAAACATAATAGAAATGCATAAATCATGAACATGAAAAAGAAGAGAATATGCAATGCAAGGCATTTAGAGGATGTGGAGTGGCCTAAGGTAAAAACTTACTAAAAGAAACATCCTAAGATTAATGAATCCTCACTCTATGTAGCTCTAAAAGAGTATGGCATCCAAAACACTACTAACCCTAAAGGAAGGTTAGAAAGCAAATTGAAAAGGGAATCACATAACTGAAATACTATTCACATAGTTACTAACATAAATAAAACCATAAAAAAGATGACTCTTAAGGTCATTATAATTCCAAGTTCCTCACTTAGTCACTACCCTAAATTGATTAACAACATAACTGAAATCATCATTAGATATGCATTAGAAAGCATGAACTTTAAGATAGAAAGAACTATGAAAACCCTTGCAAAACCTATCAAAACTCCATTTTTGAAGTGAATAAAGGTGTTTGGCTATCTAGCCTTGCCCTATTCATCCATTGGAATGATAAATAAACATAAAAGAATAACTTAGATATTGGAAATCTGGATAAAGGGAAAACAAAGTTTCATAAATTTGTGCCCAAAAAACCAGGGTCGTATAGCTTATTATTAGCATTGTACAGCCCAGAATGATAGGCTATACAACCTATATAAAGGTCGTACATAACCTAAATCCTAGATTTTTTAAAGTGGAAAAAAGATGAAGAAAGGAAAGAAGAAGAGGGATAATAAGGGTCTTTGGATGTTTCAATGCCTTCAGAGTCTTACAAGGTGTTCCATATCCTCCAAAATGATTAAGGAATGCTTAAAAGTTAAAGAGAAAGACCTACTTCTACCTTGGAATGAGCTGGGTGATTTGGGGTATTACGGTTTTATGTATTAACTATAAGTTGAGAAGCAATTTTGGCAAGTAACCTTAGGGTTTCCAAGCCTCCTCTCCCTCTTCAAATGAGGGGGGTATTTATAGGTGTTGAGTGAGTGCATAGGGCCAGGAATGGTCATGTTTACATCATAGACGTGTCCAATCATAAAGAGGGAGATGAATCTTTTAGAATTAGGGTTTGCATATGGGATCTACAGCTAAGGATGTGTTATACATCCCTCTGCTAAGGCTATGTAGCCTTAGGGTTTATGGGAAGAGCATTTCTAAAATGTTCTTAGGGCTAGGGTTTTAGGATGGGTTGTATAGCTTTTTACGTGGCTGTATAGTCCTAATTTATGAGTTATATAACCCATTAAGTCCAGTAGGTTACCATGGGTTTAGTCCTAGGCTTAGTCTTGGAGTAGGTCTAAAATTTCTCCAAGGTATCTTAAGGCTTTTAATATGTTCCTTTGGTAATTCCATTTAGATTTTGGGGGTAGTGATCTTCATCATCAGGCTTTACATACAAAGGTCTAAAACCTGATGCTTACAATTTGCCCACTACTTTGTAGGGCTTTGAAAATTATATTTGGTAAATGATTGTTTGAACAATTCTCATCAAAGCAAAGTAAAAGAGTGTAAACATTAGTTAGGATACTCAACGATATAAGTCTTTAATAGCTCCTCGAGTAAGTACTAAAGTGGTTTAGCATCTCTTTACCAAGTACTTGGTATTTTAACAACTCTCTAGCAACTCTTCTAATAAATATGAAAATAGTTTTGACAACTCTCTAGCATGTACCAAGTGTTTTGACAGTTCTTCAGCAGTTTTCTAATAGATACTAAAATAGTTTTGGTAGCTCTCTATCAAGTACTAGGTTTTTTTTTTTTTATGGTTTTTCAATAACTTTTTAGCATATATTAAAGTAGTTTTGGTAGCTCTCTAGTAAGTACCAGGGGTTGGTGCTAGATAACTGGCCTTTTATAGTCACTGTTGCTCTTGCATTTCTCCATAGGTACTACAATCTTTGTAACTGATGATTATGTCTCAGGGATACCCCTTTGGTTGTTCATATGCCATTCAAGCTCTTATAGCATTTGTAAAACTAAATCCTATCCTTACAACTTCTCTTGTTGTCTTAAATGTCTGTTCTTTTCTTAGGATAATGAGTTTAGGTCAAAATGATATAGAAAACACTTCCTTGGTTTTTGCTATTTTTAGGAGAAAGTAGTTCCCTTTTAAAATATTATTGAGGTCTTAAAGAGGGTAAATTTGTCATTAAAGGGTATTTTGGTAAATTTGGTGCTTTAAGGGCTCTTTAGGAAGCTAGGGATATTTTGGGCATTTTGAGTGCTTTAGGGTATTTTAAGAAGCTAGGGGTACTTTGATATTTTTGGTGCTTAAGGGCTTTTTGGGAAGCTAATGGTATTTTGGTGCTTTGGGCCTCTATGGAAAGCTAATTTGGGTGTAATTAGGCTTTTTAGGAACCTAAGGCTATTTTGATAATTTGGGGCCTACCATAAGTATTACCAAACTCTCTTTTTGGTGCTTTAGTCATGTTTTACTATTTGTTTTGAAATTTACACCATTTTTGTTTGACAGGCATGGGTTGTTGAGCTTGGCCTACTATAAGGGTTGGACCGTACAAATGACGTGGAGGGGACTACCCTCATTTTACATAATGGAGTGTACTTTCTTATGAGCAGTCCTCCGTTGTGACAAAGTGTGCCTACTTGAACAAGATCACATTGGATTAGGTACTTTTCTTGCACAAATCCAATTATGTGAGTCATAGTCATTTATTTTTACCATTTGGTCTTACACTTATAATGTGTTTTCTCTTTATTTATTTTTTCATTGCAGTTATGTTTCGGCTATAGGGGTCTTATGCAGACATGGCCACTAAAAGTGGGAATGACTAAGGTTATTTCTTACATTCATCGCTTGATGGTGTGGTCACCCTTCTATGAGGGGTATCTTGGAGAGTGCATTTTTCACTAGCACGAGGCTTAGATGAGTAACCTGTCTCCCAGCATCCACCCACAAGCTCATTTTGGATGAGGGATCTCAATGGTGCAAAGCTTGTGGCACTGCTACATCATTACCTAGAGAGCAGCTATCTTCTATCAGTACTCCCTATAAATCCTAGATGGTAAGGGCACTTATAGGGAGTCATCCTTTGTCAAAGGCGGCTATTAGGGCATTGCCCCATTATGCACCAGATGAGGGGGGTTGTTTTGTAGCATACGGGTCGAGGTACTACTGCTCATGTGGCACAAAGGTCTATGGCTTATACTTTTGGATCTGGTGTTACTATTGCTCGGGGTTACAAATGGACCTGCAAACCTTCATCAGGTAGTATAGAGCTCATGGTGGTGGGTGACTTGACTTCTATGTTAGACAGTTTAGAGGACTTTTACATGACTTCACTAACTGGATCCATGATGTAGCTTCATATGACCCGGTCTGTCTATATATTCGAGTCAGTCGAGACTACCCATGTAAGTACTCTTTGAGCTCTTTTATTTGGATTTCATAATAAATTATGTTTTTAAGAATGTTTTTCTCCACTTTCTTATAGATTCCTTGTGTCTAGGTCAAGGCCATTGTCAACCTAATCACTACCCTAAAGAGGGTTGTGACATAGCATATGCGTTCTCTATAGGTTAGTAAAAGAAAGCAAAATAATGCATACGTGCATGTTTATGATTTGTGCGCTATGTGTTTTGTATCCTACTTATCCTAACCCTCGTGTTTCTTATAGGAGATGACCTAGTGCCAAAACTATGAGATTAGAGAGAGAGATCAACATCTCATGGAGGCATAGGCAGAGATCGAGGACTTGACTTAGGCAGCTACAGAGGTAAGATTGAGGATTTGAGTCAATCCCTTCTTGGAGCAATGGTAGCTGAGCTATGAAGATCCTCCCTTTTTCCCTACTTGGTTGTTTATGACATTTTTCTTTTTCCTCTCAAATACAGAACATTAGTATTACTTTACACTATTGTATAATTTATCAGGTGATTTGAAAGCCTCATTTTTTGGATGCTTACTTAAGACTAAGGTGACACTGTCTCCCCTTCTAATCAAACTTTGATATTTTGACTTATCATTATAAAAACATGATTCTTTACCTCTAGTTGCGCATCTCTGAATATGTGTTACTACCCTTTTAAAGATATGCTTTATAGAATAAGTTCCAATTACATGAAGAAGAGGTCGTTTGACTTATCTTAGGAAATGAAGGCTGTATGACCCATCCTAAGGTCTGTACAACCTTGATCCTAAGTTGTACAGCCCTGTAGGCCCGATTCCCCACTATAAAATCCACTTTGAAATTGCACTTCTCATTTGCTATTTTCAGTCCCCAAACCATGTTGAGAACCTTCCTAAGAAGGTCTCTCCCACCCTATATATGTCCCAACTTACCATGGACAAATTTTATTACACTTCATTACCTCTCTTCTATCCATCTCGACACATTTTTTGCAAGCTGCTTACAATTTGTGAGATTCCACTACTCATATTTTCATTTCAATGACACAAAGATCTACCTTTTATTAGAGGAGTTTGACGCCATTCTCAACTATAATGCCATAGTTGTAGACAAGATTGCACTGCCTCTACTTTATTACTCACATGTTCATAAGATAGTGGAGTTATTTGATAAGAGTGGACAAAATCCTCATGGCTCCTTTCATCACTCTTTTCCCCTCTAAGGACCACACTCGAGCGATTAAGGCTTGTATTATAGCAGCAATTCTGATAGGTGAGTACTTATTACAAAAGCACAATAGGGAGATTGATATGTAAATTTTACCACTCTTCAAGGGAGCTAAGTTTGGGAGGACCATTATACTGAGAATCTTGTGTGAAACCATTAAGGGGCTAGATAGAGTGGCTCTTAGTGTTAGTGATTCTTTTATGGAGAGCTCGCTATTGCTACAAGTAAGCCCTTATTGTAGTAATTTTCATTATATGTGTTCCTTTTTTTCCTTTCTTTTTCATTCTTTTTTTTTCCCTAACTTTTGCCAGGCCGCCCTTGCGAATTTTCAACCTAGCAAGCCATTCAATTTTGTTTAGGTCGCCCTTTTGGGTTTTCAACATAACGAGCATATTTTATTTTATCTTTCTCTCTTCTTTTTTTTTTCATACATGGTTGCCAGAGAGATTGAGAATATTGGTCATCCTGAACATGGATGCAAGGCTTTACTACCAGTAACATCATTCGAACCATCACTTAATGAAACTAACTGCTACCAACTCCAAATGGACAAAGTGGATGTCCCATGTTGTTACTAACATCTGTTAGAGCTATTCGGGGTGGAATTTGTCACCTATTATCTTGAGGATTTATGGGGATTGCTTCATTCTTCCTGCCTTGGCTTTAAGCACATTTTATCATCCAGCCCGCGTGAATTGGCAGTTCAATACTCCTCAGTTGAAGTGCAATTCCTCCCTTCATTTGTGCAAGGTCCTTTACCCCAATACTTTTTGGATAGAGTTGAGACTACGTAGAGTATTTTCCATATCTGTGGCATCTACACTGGTCGTAACTCTCAGCTTGGTGACAACACAAACTACATGGCATGGTTACATGACCTTTATAACTACAAGCATCAGATCGACAAATAATTGAAAATGATATTCCATAAAAAAGATTGTTTTATATTTACTTCCTATTCAAAAGCATGTATGACCAATTAACTTTAATTATGCAAATTTACCCCCTTCTGATATTATGCTTAACATAAATCATTTACATTTTGTACATTACACGTTAATTAAGTACATAATTTCAACTTTTAATGTTGGCATATTAGAACATCCAATTGTCTTGCCCAGTGCCTCTGTCTTGCTAGCCCTTCACTCATTCATCCTTACCTTCCCCATTGTCACTTAGCTATCTTTTTAATGGTCCCCTAATGGTCAATCACACTTTTTCAACTTTTGCTTGCATTTATTATGTTAATTTTTTATGCTCTAACTTTTACCTAAGCCACCCTTTTGGGTTTTTGACTTAGGAAGCTCTTTCTTCTTCTTCGTCTTTTTTTTTTTTATGCTCTAATTTCTAACTAAGCCACCTTTTCGGGATTTCAACTTAATAATCTATTTTACTTTTTTCACACCTCACATTAAATATTTCTTCAATCGGTCTAAATTCATGGGGTCGATGAATTCATTCGTATCCATATTTGCTTATTTCATTATGCCACTTAAGTATATCTATTTGACAACATAAGGACCTTTCCAATTTGGCCTGAACTTTCCTTGAGGATCCTAAGTCTCTAATCAGATTGCCATCAGGACTAGATCACAAACCTTTATCGTGCTTGGTTTGATTTTCTTATTGAATGAGTAAGGCATCCTACCTTGATACAACTGAACATGATATAAGGCCTTCAATCTCTTTTCGTCCAGCAGAGACAACTATTTAAATCTTTTTCTTACCCATTGGTATTCAAGGATGTTAAATTCCACCAGCACCCATAAAGACTTCACTTTTAATTCAATCAGCAATATTGCCTCCATCCCATACCCCAAAAAGTATGGTGTCATCCCAATTGACATTCTTGCAGTAGTTTAGTAACCCCACAGTTCAAACGGTAACTTTTTGTATCAGTCTAGAATGTTCTTAACATTTTAGTTAGTTGCTTCCACTACTCTGTTAGCCTATAGTCTATAAGGTGATGACTTGCTGTAGACCATTGCATATTTTTCTAGCATAACATTGACCTCCGCCTGGAAATGGACACCATTATTTGTAACAACATGGTGTCATACACCATAACAACATATGAGGTTCTTCTCAATGAATTATATCATCTATTTTACCCCCAACTTACTGAAGGCTTGAGCCTCTACCCATTCCAAGTAGTCCAATGCTACTACAATATACTTATGTCCCTTTGTAGAAGTCGGCTTGATTTCTCTGATCACATCAATGCCACATGCTGCAAACGGCCAAGGTGAGGTTAAATTCTACAACTTTGTTGGTAGCAAATGATTAAGCCTACTATAAACTTGACAATCATGATAACTCCAAACCTCTTAAGTATAGTCATGTTCCATGGTGGTCCAGTAGTATCTGTTGGCCTAGGGCACCAAGAAGAGGAGTTGAATTGGTGTTCAATTTAAAAATTAAAATATGTAATAAGGTGGTTAAGAAGTTGAGTAGAAGAAGAGAGAAATTGACAAAAGTGTTTATAATAGTTCGAGTGTTAACTAACCCTATGTCTACTCCCCAATTCTCTACAATTGGATATTTCACTTAACTTAAATGGTGTTTCCAAGTTCACACCAAACTTTTACAACTTGTGTTTTCTAGGCTCACACAAAAACCTCTTACAAGTGTTTTTAAGGCCCACACTAAAACCTCTCACAAGTGTTTTCAAAGGCTCATGCTAAAACCTTTCACAAGTGTTTTCAAGGCTCATACTAAAACCTCTTACAATGGTGTTTAATGCTCACACCAAACAATCACTTAAAGTGTAAAGAAGAATTGAAAGAATGAGTAGCAAATTTCGAAGAGTTTGATTACAAATTAATGAATTATCTTGTGTTTACATCTATTTGGTGGAGTATTTATAGTCCACACCCACCAAAGAGACGTTAGACTAAAACTATGAACAAATCTCAAAGATGTGCTAGGCATATTCAACATTAAATGCTTATCAGGCTTCATTCGCGATCGCTACTAACTTTTCGTGGTTGCGACTTTCCAATTTTGGCTGAAAATCCCATTTGTGTCTAATGGTTAGTCCATGTGTCAGCTTTTCATTGATCATCTAGGAAAATATAGTCGTTGTGTTCTAACCACTTTCAAAAGTCACGGTCGTGAGATATCAATGCCTTAGACGCGACTGAGACTGGGAATTCTTCTGCTTGAGGAGCAAACTTCAACTGCTTGAGATACAATCGCGAACAAACATTTGCCCTCATAATTTTTTATCTTCAATGGACACCTGGGACACTTGGCAAGTTGTGGTTATGGCTTTGGTTCCCTCATTTGTCACTATGAAATTCGCGATCGCGACTAAGGCATGACACACACCGCGAATTTGTCTGTGACTATGGCTTTGCCAACTTTGGGGGTGTCGCAGCAATGAAGCTTTTCATGAATTCCTCTAGCCTAGCTTCATCTTTCCATGTTACTGATTCACGATCGTGATTTTCAATACACTCACCTCATATTAGAATGAACTATACAAGGCTGGAGATTTAGACTCCATCCAACTTCTAATGATAAAAACTAACTTATTATCTACAAAACAACACTTAATGAAGGTTTTAGAATTGATCAATATCTACAGCCAAGATTCAAAGAGGTTCATGACTTAGGTTAATTCAACCTAGTCCAACAACCTCCCTTTTTTGATTTTGACAACTTAGATTGATACTGTTGGCCTAGGGTACCAAGAAGGGGAGTTGAATTGGTGTTCAGTTTAAAAATTAAAATATGTGATAAGGTGGTTAAGAAGTTGATTAAAAGAAAAGAGAAATTGACATAAGTGTTTATAATGGTTCTAGTGTTAACTAACCCTACGTCCACTCCCCAATTCTCTACAATTGGGTATTTCACTCAACTCAAATGGTGTTTCCAAGCTCACACCAAACTTTTACAACTTGTGTTTTATAGGCTCACACAAAAACCTCTTATAAGTGTTTTTAAGGCTCACACTAAAATCTCTCACAAGTGTTTTCAAAGGCTCACACTCAAACCTTTCACAAGTGTTTTCAAGTCTCACACTAAAACCTCTTATAATTGTGTTTAATGCTCACACCAAACAATTGCTTATAGCATAAAGAAGAATTGAAAGAATGACTAACAAATTTGTACGAGTTTGGCTACAAATTAATGAATTCTCTTGCATTTATATATGTTTGGTGGAGTATTTATAACCCATACCCACCAAAGAGATGTTAGACTAAAACTATAAACAAATCTCAAAGATGTGCTGGGCAGATTCAGCATTAAATGCTTGTCAGGCTTCATTCGCAGTTGCGACTTTCTAATTTTGGCTAAAAATCTCATTTGTGTCTAACGGCTAGTCCACATGTCAGTTTTTCATTGGTCATCTAGGAAAATATAGTTATTGTGTTTTAACTAATCTCAAAAGTCATGGTCGCAAGATATCAATGCCTTAGATGTTACTGAGATCGTGAATTCCTCTGCTTGAAGAGTAAACTTCAACTGGTTGAGTTGCGGTCGTGAACAAACATTCTCCCTCGCTATTTTTTATCTTCAACGGACACTTGGGACACTTGGCAAGTTGTGGTTACAGCTTTCATTCCCTCATTTGTCACTATGAAATTCGCGGTCGCAACTAAGGCATGATACACACTGCAAATTCGTCTTTAACTATGGCTTTGCCAACTTCGTGTATCTCAAGGCAGCGAAGCTTTCCATGAATTCCTTTGGCCTAGCTTCATCCTTCCTTGTGATTGATTCGTGGTCGTGATTTTCAATACACTCACCGCGAATTAGAGTGAACTTTACAAGGCTAGAGATTTGGACTCCATCCAACTTTTAATGACAAAAACTAACTTATTATCTGTAAAACAACACTTAATGAAGGCATGACAATTGATCAATCTCTATTGTCAAGATCAAAAGAGGTTCATGACTTAGGTTAAATCAACCTAGCCCAACAATCTCTCCCTTTTTTATTTTGACAACTTAGATTGATACTAAAGGAAAATAAATGCATGAGTTTTGAAGTTGTGAAGTTGGAATGGTAAATGATTCAATGAATGCTTGGAAATTTCTAGACAAAGATCAAGTGTGAAATTTCGTAAGTATGGCATTCAATCAATCTAAATGAAATTTCTAAAAAAAATTATAAGTATGATAAGTATGATGCTCCCCTTTATCTTATGCTATTATTTACAAGTTATTTTCTCTCCCCCTTAGACTTAGATTCTTTCTTATTTCTATCTCTCCCCCTTTGGCAAGATTAAAAAGAGGGTGCATAAGGGAAAAATAACATATGCATAATAAATAGATAAGTGTTTAGGAGAAGCAAAATTAATAAGAATGCAAGCATAAAAGTAAATTCCATCAACCACATAAAACAAGGAATTTCGAAGAAATATATCTTATTCAATCATAAACAAACTGTGGGATCATAAGTTTTTCATATAAAAATAAAAAAGAAAGTACAAAGAATTCCTATTCTAAAATGTTAGAGAGTCATCATCATCTCCAGAAATTTCTTCTTCCTCTTTATTGTCTTTGCCTTTGGCTTCATCTCCATCCTCAACTTCTTCATTGCCTTCTTCTTCTTGAGTATCTTCAAATTCAGTAAAATCCGGAAGATGGCAAGGAGGAACACCCAACTTTTCTTGTAAATCCACTATGTCGCTATAAAGATGTGAGAGAAATAGGAATCGCCTCATCATCATTCTCATCTTTTTGTCCAATTTGTTGTTAATGATGGTAAAAGACAGTTTGAATTTGTGTTTAGGCTGAGGATGGGGGACTAGTAGGGCTCCTTCTTCAATGATGAGCCTCTTCCTTATGGAGGCTTTGTAGGATTCCATTTTCTTAGCCCCAAAAGCACCCAAGATATAAGCATATGTGTCTATGTATATGGCTTTGGTGTTTATTAGGTAGGTGAGGTTAAGAAAGTTCTGAGAAGGGAGGAGTTTCTTGGTGAGGAATTTTTCATTTTCCACATCACGTGCCCCTTTCAAGCGATAGATGGTTGTTATGTGTGACGGTAGAAGGAATTGGCTTTTAGGTTTGGTGCTCATGTGGATCAATTGATCCACAAGATACCGACCAATTTGAATAGCCTTACTTTTGACAAGACATAATAAAAAGGCTAAATACTTTTGAGACACTTTCTTATTACCATCACCTCTAGCATTTACAGAAAAGGTGATGATACGATGGAGTATCCATAAAGGTATGGTTTTTATGTATTTGGCTAGGGAGGTTTTCAGGTCGTGTTTGGTTTCAATGGAAATTTTTGACCAAAATTCAGAATATATGACATCAAGAGCAGAGATAATGACAGGAATGTTTTCTCCTACTTGAAGGTTGAAAAGGGAGGAAAATTATTTAAAGGTAATGAAATATGGATCATTAAAAGCCCGAAAAACTAACTTGTGTTACCCTGCTTGAGAATCTGCTTTGTGATTCAGTTAAACCATGCACATGAATTCCCTAATGACTTCTTCATAATCGGGTTCATCTCGAAAGATGAACTCATTCCATCCTAAGTTCTACAGGAATGTACAAATTTATGCGTTGATTCCTAGAGTCTCCAATAGAAATGTATAAGGGATTTTATTGGGAGGATGATTTTTGAAGAGTTGGCTTTGAAGCACTCCTTCTCCTCCTTTGTGATGCCCTTCATTAGATGAAGTGTTGGGGGGTGCAGATGGCTGAGCCATAGCCTTGCCCTTTTCTACTCTTGAAATCTTCTTGGAACCCATTGCAGAAGATGGAGAAAATTTGAGAATTTAGAGAGTTTTGGAAGGATAATAGTTTTAAAGTAGAATGAAGTGATGAGAATCACTATTTGGGGGGGCGGGTTTATATAGCTATTGAAGGGGTGTGTAAATGGCTAGAAACGGCTAGAATTGGATTTATGAAGAGTTGGAAATGATTCGTAGTCAAATCACTTAATGGCTTAGCAGACTTCCACGAATTCATGGATCGCGACCGTGATTTTCGAAAAATGTGAGTAACAGACAAAAATTCCTTGGGAATAGGCACTACAACGGTCAACATTTTAAATTCTTGACCAAAATTCATGGTTCAGCTTGATTCTCGCGACCACGATTTGATGTTTGACAGCCAGGTGACTTGGACTTATAATTTGCGACCGTGAATAGAGGATTGCGACCGCAAATTAGAAGGCAGCAAGGATAAAAAGGAAAATATTCAAAAAATTCAAAATTGTGATCCACTTGGAATATGTCACAGAAAAACACAAGATATACAATTAATACACATACAATTAACACATAAGATCAAATTTTCACTTTAGGGAGCTTCTATCAAGCATTCTCATTTTTCTCTTAATGAAGTTTAATCTTTCTTCATTGAGAGGTTTAGCAAAAATATTTATAAGTTTATGATTTGTGTCAATAAACTCTAACACAACATTACCCTTTTGCACATGATCTCTAAGAAAATGGTGTCTAATATCTATGTGTTTGCTCCTAGAGCGTTGGATGAGATTTTTAAAGAGATTGATAGCACTAGTGTTATCACATTTAATAGGAATGTGATCAATCACTTTGCCAAAATCCTTGAATTATTGTTTCATCCAAAAAACTTGGGTGCAACAACAACCCACAACCACATACTCAGCTTCTACAGTGGATAAGGCAACCAGTACTTGCTTTTTGCTAAACCAAGATACTAGGCATTCTCTTATAAATTGGCAAGTCTCGAAAGTGCTTTTTCTATCTAATAAACTATCCACATAATCCGCGTCTGAATATCCTATGAGACTAAAGGATGACTCCATAGGATACCATAACCCTAAGTGAATTGTGCCATGTAAATACTTAAAAATTCTCTTAACAACATT
>CATIWR010478001.1:0-21985 GCA_949677035.1 Omphalea diandra | reverse complement strand
TGAGTGAAATACCCAATTGGTGAATTGGGGAGTGGACGTAGGGTTGGTTAATACCCGAACCACTATAAATCGCTTGTGTTCATTATTCTCATTATTCTTCCCCTCTTCTTTATTTTTAAATTTTTATACACCAATTCAACCACCCTTCTTGGTGCCAAGGGCCAACAGTAAGTATTTGTTATTGATATTTCATCTTAAATGTATATAATTTAAGTTAAAATAATATTTTCAATTCTTATATGAGTTTTTAGTTATTATATAATAATATTATAAATTTTTGTAAGAAGAAAATAAGATTTGACAGATGTCAATGATCATTCAATGGAGTTTACGAAGAATTTATTCTTGGAATTTGAAATGTTTATGAAACTCATGAATTTTAAAAATATAATTAAATATTGAAAGTTAATTGACATAAAAAATTAGCATTTGAGTTTTTTAATATTAACTTTATGTTTAGTGTTACTTCACTATATAAATTGATTAAAATGTAAAATATAATAATTTTAGATAAATATATGTAAATATATAAATGAGTAATTAAATCTTATTTATAAAAAATATTACAAAATTTATGTGATAACGAATTTTGTTATGTAAAAATATAGACTTTATTTATAGATCTACAATTATAAAATATAATAAAAAATTGTATACAATTATTTGTTAATATAATAATTTATGTAATTAATTATAATTTTATCCCTAAGGTTTACCTAATGCACTACTTTATCCCTTATTTTATAAAAATAAAATTAATTATCCCTATATTTTCTCTTTGTTAGGTTTTGCATACTCTCCATCTATTTTAGATGTCTTTCGAATTAATTGAAGAGTAAATCTTAATATTTCATAAAAAAAATTATTTTACTTACAATTATATTACTCTTCATAGATAATATTTGTAATAAAAAAAAAAAACTTATTACAAGACTTCAATATGAAGAAAACAAAAAACTTATACTTTTGACCTTATCAGTCTCGACAATAGGATTGGCTCAGGGATAATACCCATAGGGTAATAGATGTTGGTATTAGATGTATTGGTGGTCATATAATAGCCAAAGAAGAAAGCAGTAAAAGGAGAAGCTTTAGTAGGTAGTTTGGATTGCAAGAATAACGAGCTTTAAATACATATTGTCGTCTTAAGTTAACCCTCATTGTTGTTGTCGATGATTTAAAAATTACTATCATAATCTCAACAACTTTAGCAATCTATAGGCCATATCTTAATTATTGTTTATCTTGCTTTTATAAAATTTTCTAAGATTTTTGACTAATTTTGATTATATGATTTTGCTAGAGCTAGAGTGACTATGAGATTTTAATATGACTACTAAAGTGGATGAGGGTTAGGCTTAAAAATAATATCAAAATGGCCTCAATCATAGTGTTCAATGTTTATATACATCATCTCAATGATATAACACGCAAGGCTAAAGGTTATAGACCAAATGAAGTCGCAACGAGTCTAGTTCATGAGATCGTCAACCTTAGAGATCACGTACTCTGTCGTCTAAAAAAGCCCATTAGAGAAGAGGTGGAAGATGGTGAAACACAAAAGTATATGAACTGATAAAGGGAGGTGATGGCCTTTTTTTTATCTTACAAGGGTGTTGTGACCTTTCAATGATGAACAAACGTAAGCTAAGGTGGAGTTAGGTGTCCCACAGTCTCTTTGAAGCTTAAGTCAGTAAAAAAAAAAAAAAAACTCGAGAGCGTAAAGAAATTGAGAGTTTGAGTAAGTAAGCAATAGTAAAAACCCTAACAAAACACACCTTATATCCATATGGATGATGAGATTTTATACTCATCCCTCTTTTGGATTCTTCTCATTCATGCTAAAAATAGTATCAATTATTCTTGTTTGTATCTTTTCGAAATATCTAGAAAAGTATGTATTATGTAACCGCTTAATAATCTCTAAACATTATTTGCTCTTTTCTTTTGCTAAATCCTCTGAACGACATGATTGTTTAGCTTTTAGTGTTCGGTTGTCCAATATTCAAGTTTTGATGATTGTTTACCTATTTGAACTACAAGTGTCCGATTCAAAGAAATAGTTTGAAAGATACGTGTTTATTCCTAGGACGTTTGGCTATATGAACACTATCAAGAGGAAAGGACGATGCAGAAGGAGACGACAAATGTGCGATGATAAGAAAAGAGGGTAGGGAGGCATGAGGTAGTAGTTTTAGTGATCATGGCAATTTGATTCTAGATATCAATTATAGAAGATACATTGTTATATTGTGCTCTTTAATCTAGGATGGAAGAAGAAAATGCTAAAGAAAGAAAGGTTGAAAAAGTGTAATCTCTGCCTCTAAGACTCTATCACACCTCTATTATATGTTACTTCTTTGCCTTTACGTGTTGCCTACCTCCAACTCTAATATGATGTGATCAATGAGTAAGCACATAAAATACGAAGTGGCCATTAGCAAAACACGACCTTGATCACCATTTGATACAATAACTAATGGACATTTTTAGATTCACCAAAATCCAATCACATCTAAGAATAATCAGAATATCTAGAAATAGTGGACGTATGGTAAGCCTTCGCTACATAAAACTAATACAAAATTGATATCATTTGTAATTGAGTATTGTTGTATTAAATTATGTAATATGAGTATGATTTTTTGAATATTAATTTCTGAATTATGTAATGTGGGAAAAATGGGAACTACATGTGTTGAATTGTATAATATAAGTACGGTTTTTAAAGTTGGAGCAATAACAGAGAGACTGTCAAGAGAGTAGAAGAAGGGTATCTTTGAATTATATTTATTGTTTAGTTTTTTATCTTATGTTTGAACTGATAATGATAGTTAATGGATTTATAATTATGGTATCGTCCATATTTTCTCCTTTTACTCCCTGCTTCCCTTTGACACTAGTTTTGTCGCCTCTCTAAATTTTATTTACCTATTTTTTTCCTTTTATCCACTTATTAATGGCTCCTTTTGTCTCTCATTATTTGAGCTAAAGATAATATGAGCTTTGGATTAGTCAAGGGAGGAAAAGTAGCTATTATATAAGCATTAAATATATGGTCTAATGGTAATTTAAATTCAAATTTTTTGTGTATTTATCTGTTAATGTGATTTTGATCCAAACTTTAAAAATTATCAAAATAGATTAGAACTATGAAATTAAATTTAATATTAGTCTAACACGTGTTTTGATCAAAATAAATAACAGAGTAATAGATTTGTAAAATACATTAATATAAAAGACAAACTAATAAAACTTCATCATCTTTTAATTCAAATTTCACCAAAAATTACATTGCAACTACATGAACTAGACTAATATTGCACTCAATTTCAAAGTTTTAATTTATTTTGACATTTTTTAAAGTTTATGTCAAAATCATATTAATATGTAAAAATTTAATTTAAATTATTATTAGCCTAAATATATTTTGAGAGAATCTAGCTATAAAAAAAAAGGAAAAAAAGAAAAAGATTTTTATTGATTGAGAATGCTGTTACTAAAAAAATACTTAAAAATATATTTTTATCAATAAAAATTAAGAAAATTTAGTATTTTATCTCTTTTAAATAATGATATTCACGAATCGGCCGATGTGAGATTTGGCCTTAAACGGTCAAAACAAAAAAAAAGTCCTAATTTAAGTTGATACTCAATTTATCCTCCATGAGACCTTTTTAAAAAGTTTAGAGGGCAATCTTGTCTTTAAGCTATAATTTTTGTCATTTTATAATCTAACCTCAAATAGCCTCTAATAATGTATCAAATATAGGTGGACCCGCCAAACTAAAAATTTTCTTCTCCTCATTTCCTTGAAAACAAACACACTATAATTTAATTTAATTATTAATATAAAATTAATTTAATTAATTAATTTTATTTAATAAATTAAATTATTTAAAAACTAAATCAATTATTAAATTATATTTTATCTATTTTACTCTATTTTTTTATTAAATGATCGTTAATATTATTTTATATCATTTTATATTTTTCAGTTATTTTTTAACTATGTTAACAAATATTTATAAATCAATCGATTAGATTATAGTTTTCAGCTAATTTTTCCCAAAAACAGCCCATTTCAAACCTGTCTTCTCCAAAACACATTCCCATAATCACACGTCAACAACACGTGTGAACCCTAACCAGTGAATCTCCAACTCCGCTCGCCGGCGCTGATAAACAGGAACCAACTATGGACGCCGGATCAACGCCAACCGTCTCCCTAACCTGACTTACTCCCCCCTCTCTATCACCGCCGGTGATTGCTCCTCTCCGTCATCAGATGTAAATTGAATAAATAATTTATGTTTCTTTTTGGACACTGAATCAACAAATAGTCATCATAATTTGTCTTTGTTATTCTTTTTTGGACCCTTAATTTTCATTTGTTGCGCGCTTTAGTTGGTGGGATCACATCACTGGCCATTACCACCGTCCAGCAGTAGTAAGCTTTCCCTGTCTCACGTTCTTGACTAATTGTGGTGGTGGCGGTTGTTGTTGTTATTTGTTGGCTTTTAGATATAGTTGAATTTCTCCTGTTTTGTTCTTATGGTCGTCAGGAGAGGATTGGGTTTCGGGCTAGTTTTGTTATGCTGATTGTTTACATTGCTTCAAAGCAGTATCAGTGTAATTTGATTATAGAAATAGAAAACACTGAAATGGCAATAATAATGCAATCTCATTTGTGGGAATTAGGATTTGAACTATAATTTTGAGCTTCTATTCCAATTCTATTGTCCAATTGGAATCTGATACGCGCCTGATTTTATTGCTCATTTTTATTTGTAGAGTTTTTAGGGTTCCGTCGTGCTATTTATAGTTCAGAACTATGATGCCTGTATGCAAGAATGTTCCACCATTTCGGTAATGTGGTTATTGCGGCAAGGATGAACATTTAAATTCTTTTTTATTGACACAGAGGTTGCAGTTTTTGATTCTGATTGATGATGTCGTTTGCCTAAATGAATGAAAACCAACTAAATTTATCGTGTGATTATTTGTCCCTTTAGAATTTTTCTGTTGTAAATAATTCAAGAATATTTTTCATGTTCCTTTTTGTCTTCTCTGGTTGTAAGATAACACTAACAAGTCTTGTATTCTTGTCGATACTACTGTGTGTGTTGTTGAAATACTTGCTTGTATATTATTGCAGTGGAATTTGGGGTTAATGGTGATGCCAATGGTGTGATGGTGGAAACTGCTGAGTTGGAAAGTAGCAGGGCAGCTGATGAAAATGAAATTGGCTTAAATTCTATTGAAGGGGAATTTCAACAAGATGAGGATGATAAAGTGGATACAGAGTCTTTGGGCAAGGATGTAATCCTGGATGCAGCTCCATCTGTTTCAATGGTTGCTGCAGATGAGCCCTATGTCGGACAGGAGTTTGAATCAGAAGCAGCTGCACATGCATTTTACAATACTTATGCCACACGTGTGGGATTTATCATCCGTGTAAGCAAACTCTCCCGATCAAGGCGTGATGGATCAGCTATTGGTAGGGCACTGGTTTGTAACAAAGAGGGCTACAGAATGCCTGACAGACGTGAAAAAATTGTAAGACAAAGGGCAGAGACAAGGGTTGGCTGCAGAGCAATGATTTTGGTGAGGAAAGTAAGTTCTGGTAAATGGGTTGTTACAAAGTTTGTTAAGGAGCACGCTCATCCTTTGACACCTGGTAAAGGCAGAAGGGATTGCATTTATGATCAGTATCCGGTTAGTTCTTGTACTCCTTTTGTATAAACTTGGTAGTTTTTTGCAATATTAAAACTTTTAGCATATGATCTTTTGTTTGAAGAGCTGCTTGGAAAAAAAAAAACAAAAAACAAAACTTGAGCCTGAGCTTCCTGAAGAAGTTGAATGGGAACTTTGAAGAGTTACAGAGACCGAGTTAGTTGTTACGATGAATATAATTTTTCCTCATAACATCACTCTTTGTAAGAATTTCATTAGATCAGAAATCTCAATGGAATCTAAAGAACCTATGAAGCAGCCTTAGGTAATACCAACCATGGTCATTTCCATTATGTTATTTTGTTGGTTGAACGCTTCAGTAACCAAAGCATTTCCAACATTTTCATGTTTTGTGTCAAATGCTTTTACTCTATAAATCTTTGTTACAATTTTGAACTCAGAATGAAAAGGATGTCTTAAATTGTCCATCACTTTGACACGCAACAGCTGTGAAAGGCATTTATAGGAGTTCAATTATACATATCCACCATGGCATGCATTGCAAGTTGTGATTTAGTGAACTTTATGTTTGATGCTAGTATAGTACTTCTCCAGTATTCAGTAACTAAAAAGTATACAGTGCAAGATTTTAAAATCTCAGTGTCCGATTTTTATTTTTAAGGTTAGATTGTCAAGTGCTGATCTGTCAGCATGGTTGATTGACACAAGCACTTGTTATCTAGATACTTTGAATGAGGTTCTTGGTAGAAAAGGATTGAGTAAGCTAAGTTTTCTAGGTTGTTGAATTTATCAAATTCTGATTGAGAACACCGTTGACTGTTGTGTAAAATGGGGAAATTCACTCATTAATTGTGTATTGTGGCTATGGGATCATCCGAAGATGGTTTTGGATGTTGACTTGCATGTTTTCTGTCTTAGATTTGATAAAACTTTTATCATTAGAAGTGGTTAGCCTTTGTCTTTTCAGTGACACTTGGACTATGACTGTAATTGGTGACAAAATGAGATGTTTAGGGAAAGCAGATGAAAGATTAAATAATTTTTGTTTTAGTCTAGAGTCAACTTGGAACCCCATAAGGACTTTCTAAGTAATAGTTTAGTGTTATATTAAGTCTATGAAATCCAATTAGCTTAAAGGAGCTGGATTGCTATGTTTTGGATCTTAAGTTTTGAGTTTTATTAGAAATCCTACTTTAGGAACAAGGGTCTTTCTTTTGGATGAGTCTTCGAAATATCATGTGGATGAGGAGTCCAAATCTCATGTGGATATGGAGTCCAAGCTCTTGTATTGTTTAGACCATTTTGAATCTACCCATTTTTGTGCTTGGATTGCATTATTAATCACTAATCAGTCTTTCAATGTATACAATTCTAGCAGTTATACTCTTTGAAGGTGTTCCCTAGATCCTGCTAGTGTGAGGCCAGTCTTGCTATTTTGTTTGTTTATTTGTTTTTTGTTTTTTTTTTTTTTTTTGGGATTTGCAATGGAAAGATAATTAGATCTGCCTGTTATAGTTAGGATTTTAATTTTGAACCAAACATGATTTCCCCCTTGATGTCCTCAATCAACAGCTCTTTGATAGTTAATTAATTGTAGTCCTTATAAGGGAAATTTGTATTGGATTTGTTCTGTTATGAAGCTCCCTAATTGAGTTCAGTCCAATCAAAAGTTTGGTTGGATAGAACTACTGTATGATCAATGTTTGAAGAACAAAGAGGCGAGTTTATGTTCTGTATTTTCTCCAATTCTGAAGTTTTGCTAGCTAAGCAAATAGATTTTGCAGCACTTATTTTTTATTGTAAAATTTGATCTGTTGATTTTTCAGTTGCATTGCACAAAAGTTGTAAGTAGCTGCCAGATGCTTCTTGTTTCTCCATAGTTCTGACGATCTGAGTGCAGTGTAGCCACAACAGGTGAACAGGCAGTTCATGATTGTACTAATAAACCTAGAAGATTGTGAAGAGTTTTGTTCTAGGGTTTTGTACTAGTTTTAGTATCACTTGAGTTTAGGACTAATGAATATCAAAATAGAACTAAAGGCATGCTTTGTCTGATGTATTCTGTTCCATAATGAAACTTTGATACTAAGGAGTTCATAGTCTTGCTTTTGTATCATGTATTTTCTGAGAAATTTTTTAGGCTTTTAGGATGATGAATAATGATTTTCAGTGATTATAAAAACAAGTGACCAACTGATTTAAGACAATGGTCCTATGATTAGTGACAAGCCACATTTTTGGATTTAGTAAAAATTGATATTTCAAAGCAGAAAGGGTTAGAATTGGAATACAACTTGTTGCTGGCTTTTGTAGGCGACAAGCAAATTGAGGTTTTCAACCATGGTCATGTTTTGGAGATTCTAATGTCCAAGGTTTTTGTTGGTCCTTTTTTTTCTTTGGGTTCTTATCTACACTGCCAGTGTATTTTAGTTCAGGTAGGTGATTGCTTTACATTTTTTGTTTCATCTATCCAATAATCTTCAGGCTAATGTATCATAGCTCAATAATATTGAAGGATAATATTGCCTAATCAGACAGGAATGGTGTCTGGTGGGAAATATTTGGTCATGGGCATATATTCTAAAGAAAAATCAGCGAGCATGTTTTTGCTATTTTTTTCCAATTTGAGAAATAAGTCACAAAATTTTAAGTTTATTCAATCTTGTCATAATTGGAATAAATGTATATTGAATAAAAATAAAATTTATTACTTTTCCTCTTCCTGTCTCCTCCCGCATATCTTTTCCCTTCCCTCTCTGTCTCTTGTCAATCCACCCCCTACCGCCACCATATCTACCAAAAGAAGCACTCTGGTGGGCACAACAGTTGTAACAGCACTAAAAAGAAGCCATCATGGAACCAAACCCTAAAACTCCTTCCTTTGAACCACACATGGCCTTGCCATCGTTCCATGCGATCTCAGTCTAGTTCTATTAATTTCTCAAATTGGGATGTGGGACAAAATTGACCAAATCAAAAGTTTTGGGACTGAACTGCAAAAAAAATGCAATTTGATTTCTTTTTTGGATTTTTCTATTGATTAGGTTAGCACTCTTTCTCTTTCTGTGAATGTAATGTCCTCTCCTCTCTCCTCTGTCAAAGTTGATGTTCAATAATTTTTGCTTTGTCACTCTGGTAACTGTTATGAGGTAACAACCTGCTTTCTCGTGGAAAGAACTCCTGAAGGCTGCATGCGTAGTATGGATGTATATGTGGGCACATGTTTTCTTTGTTGGTTTTTACTTCAGTATTTATCAAAAGAAAAAAAATTGCACTGCAAATACTAGAGTCCTTGAAAATGTCTTGTATTTTATTTATGCTGGGAAAAGTTTCTAGTATTTGTTGGTTCCAGTTTATAATCCTAAGCCAATATGAGATATTTGCAGACAAAGTTGAGGATCTTTTGAGCTTCTTCTTTTCCTCCTCTTTTATAAAAAAATTTTAAAAAAATCACTTCAATGCTGATTACAATACATGCAAGCATTATAACTAACAGCTACAATACGTTAAAGAATTTTTATTGAATGACAAGTTAAAGATTGTAGCTTCTATTACATAGTTAGCTTTTGCATAATTTTCCAGGTTAATTTAGTGTTGAAGACAGTATATCTGGGTTACAACTATTTACTTTTGACTCTGTTAACTGATCCCATTATGTTATAATATGATTGAAGTGGCTGCCTTACAAATGATGTTGTTTGTTCAGCTGTAAATATTCTAGTCCACAGCAAAACTGAATGTGTAATTTTGGTGTCATGAACAACCATTGTCTTCAACAAAATTCAGAGTCATGTTAACATGGCTAATGATTTATTTATGTGTAATAAATATTAAAATACAAAAGATTTATGTTGCTTTAGTAGAGAATGGAATAATATTAATGCTCAAGTCATCATTTTATTGAAGTTTCTCTTCCCTCCAGCCCTCTGGATGTTGTCACGAACGCCTGTTAAGGTCTGATTCTCCAGCCCAATCGGTAATCATCCCTCTTTATAAGCCTGTATCAAAATTTTTCTTACCACTTGGTTTTCATGTCTTTCTGATGTATTTGGAAGTGGCAGTAGACTTTTGCAAGGGATGTCTGTCCTTTTAAGTTCAGTTGATGATTTTATCTTTCATCAGGATTTTATATGATCTATTAGATATGAGTCTATTACTGCAAGGGTTATAGTCTGTAAATAGGTCTTTGATCTTGGCTTCGCAGTTGGAATGAATACGAAGTAAATCTAACAGTTCAATCTTGTTTTCCCTCTTATGTTAGTTTACTGGCGGGGTTATCTTGACAATAGACAGATCGTCAACTAGTCACCTAAAACACTGCTCTATGCTCCTTTCTCTAATGCTTGTTCTTCTAATTTTTATGTGTCCCCCCCCTCCACCTGCCCAGGTGTATCATGACATCATACCTTATTTTTCGTATCATAGAATTTAGTTTATATATTTGTCTGTGGCAATGTGGTCTTTGAAAATGGATGAAAAGGTATGCTGGCATATCTTCTGCAATCTAATTGATGCAGAAGTGATATTGCTTGAACATCTCTATGATGCATACACAGTAGAGCATTTTTGAGGAAATATTTAATGTTGTCTTTGTTGAGGACCTAAGTTGTTCCAAACATCGGTTGGCAACTTTCAGGTGTAAAAAGTAGAAAACATCGACTTAGCAGTCTCAAATTGGAGTTGATGTTCAGTTCAATGGAATATTTTCATTTCTTCTATGTTTAGTGGAGTCCACAACCCCATGCATTGCAGTTATTGATTTTAGTGGTCCTATACTTTATATTGCAACTTACACTGTTTATTGGCAGAATGAACATGATAAAATCCGGGAACTATCACAGCAGCTGGCTATAGAGAAAAAGAGAGCAGCAACTTATAAAAGGCATTTGGAATTGATATTTGAGCAAATTGAGGAGCATAATGAGAGCCTATCGAAGAAGATCCAACACATAGTAGACAGTGTGAGAGAGATGGAAAACAAAGAGCGGCAGAATGATGTATAGTTCCAGCAAGTTTTGCTCGTCTTATTTTTCTGAAGTACACAGAATGCTGTTGAGTAGCTACAGATTCTCATGGGTTAGACATCACATGCTGACTTTCTGTAGTTTCTTAGATGTCCATTTAGTTACATTGTTGTGAAAAATGTTGAGTTAGCTGCATTCATTTGGTTACTGGTATAATTATGCTCTTATTTCTGGAGCTCATGGTGGGTAGGAGAAATAGGGAATTGATGTATAGTTCTCCAATCCCATGTCTGCACGGTTGTGCGAAAGTTGTGAAAATAGTTCTACTGTAGAGGGTTTCATTATGTCCCTGGGAAGTTGCACGTTTCCTTCCATTGCTCTTCTTGTAGAATTTTATTCCAGTTTCTTTTTAGTTTCCTTCCATTGTACAGAGGAAATGTATTTTTCCCCCTTATATATTCTTCTTTTCCAATTTCTTTTTCTTTTCGAATATAAGTTCTTGGTGTTGGAATGCGATAGTAGTTGTTCTTTATGGTTTGCCAAACAGGTTGCCCATTGTGGTTTATTGCTTGAAATTTTTATGAACAATTTCATTCCATTTCGTACCCGGCAAGATGAGTTCAAGCCATCTCAACATATTCAAATTTTTAAAATTGTACGTTTAAATTTTTATTAATACATGCAAGAACTTATTTTTATCAGCAAAAAAATGGTTAAAACATGGAGAGTTGTTTGGGAGGGACCTGTTACCTACTGAAGAGCCACGCTTTTGAGTATTTGTTTAGATACAAAAAGAGCTTGCGGAGATGATATGGAAGAAACTAAAATGCAAGTTTCAGCACGGACTCAGAATAAATGCTTTACTACAAGGAGATCTTAAGATAGTCAATGCAAAGAAGAGGGGTGAGGCATTTTAAAACTTCGAGAATCCCTTCGCGAGCTAAAAAAACTTGATGTGGTCCTCCATGTTAGGGATATTCTTCTCAACTTCATACTGAACTTCTGTACTTCCTACATCTCCTTACATTACCCTAAAAGAAGTTATAATAAGAAGGAAGCTTCAGAAGTTCCTACCCTTTTTTGGTAAGAGGAAAGTGAGGAAAAAAGAGATTAAAAGAACGTAAAATTATTTTCCTCATTTAGTTTATGAATAAGAGAAAGAAAAGACAAGAAATGGAGAAAATTTATATTTCCCTAGTTTTTGGAGAGAAATTTATTTAGAGAAATTACAGCAATAAAATTTTAATTCGTTTTGGAGAGAAAATGAGCAAAATTGACTTGAGAAGTGTGAAATATATTAAAATCTTATAATATTCTCAGTTTATCTTTATATATTATCTCCTTTGTTTTCACTTTTTCACCCACTCCTTTTTATCTCTGCACATGTATAATTGAAATTATAGTACGGGTATGTCAAATGACTCTTCAAGCGTTGCTAAATGCCAATCTTATTTTCAAAAAAATGAAATTTATCTACAATGATGTTAAAAGGGTAAATGTTAGAAAGGTAAACTTATATTTTATAATCATTTATATCTTGCAAATGAATTTAAATTTTTTCTCTCGTGCAAATAGGAGATTCAAATAAGAGAAAAGAAATTAAATTTCTTTTCTTTTCTTTTTCTCTTTATTTTTGATGTTTAATTTTTCTTTATTTTTCACAATTAGTGTACCAAGCAATATATTAAAAGCTTCATATCTAATATCTATATATAATAGCCAAAGTAAAGGATAAGTTATACTCTTTGATTGATATAAAAATAGTTGCAACTTGACATATGATATGCTATTAAAAAGTGTTAAATAATTTATTAATTGATATTTATGTTTGGCACTTAAAATTTTAATGGAAAAATGAGTTTTTTTTTTCTAAATAAAACTCTTTTTGTCTTAAAAAATATATTTATTTTATTTTAATAATATAAATTTTTAGGTTTTTTCTACATAAATAAAATGGATATTGTTATTAATTTTATAAAACAACACACATATTGATTTCAATATAATTTAAATGATATACATAAATTATTTTTTTAAAAAGATCTTTCGATAATTAATTATCACTTTAAAATATAGTATTTTACACTTGATAGATAAAATATTTTAAATTATTAAAGGTGCTTCAATATTTTATTTAATTACTAAAATCAATTAATAAGAATTTATTAATTAATTTATATCTCAACAATTAATGATACATTATAAAGTTTTTTAAAAATTAGTAAAATATAAAATTATCTAAAGATTTTAAAGTAAAAATAGAATATAATTATTAAAGAAACCACAATGCTCGGATTAACAAATATTTTTTTAATAACTTGAGAAATAGCTAATTATCTTATTTAGACTAACTACTCTCTTAAATTTAAAACTAAAATATGAATAATTTCACTATACACTTTAAATATCTTCTCATACATTTACTATTTATTGAGAATAAAATCCTACAAACTTTTTTTCTTATAATATTTTATTTTTAAATATTAAAAATAAATTATTTTGATATATTTACATGGTAAGCTTTATAAAATAATTTAAATTAAATAAATTAAATGATTTAGTTAATCAAATTAAATATGAAATCTTATAAATTAATGTTATAATACTTACACAATACAGTTTAATAATGATTATGTTTGCATTTAGTTTAGGACATCCAATAAACAAACAAAAAGAAATAGCCTAATAATATTTAGTTATTTTTTATCCAAAATAATCTTAGATAATTTTATAAAAAAACTTGTACATGACTAGATCAATAATCTATACTTTAAAGAATTACAAAATATAATAAAAATTAAGAGGCAAAAATATAGCTAATATATTAAAAAAGTATACATATTCTAATCATTTTTTACTAAAAAAATTCATATAATTTTCATAATAATTTGACCTTGAGTATGTTTTTAGTCTTGACTGTCTTTATTCATAGTCTCATATATTCGTTTGGATGAATTTACCCCTTCTTTAGATCTATATGGAAATACATATTCAAAGAATAATGCATTTCTTGATTTCATTATTGTGTTCTTTGTGTATGATTTGGATTTTAGACTTATGCACAAGAAATCAATAAGACTGTTATGTGCATATCTAATGAAGATGCAATCAACTAATTTTGGTCTTATTCTCACCTTTTTTGGTATTGGAACAACCACTTTAGAAAGACACCCTCGTATTCTTAAACATTTATAAGAAGACTTTCTTCCTTTTTATAACTCATATAGTTTTTTGTCTATATTCTTTCGAGACATTTTATTAAAAAAGGTAGTTTGTTAACAAAATAGTTTTCCCTCACATGTTTTGAGGTAAATTAGAACTTATCAATATTGCATTCATCATTTCTTTCAAGATATGGTTTTTCCTTTCAACATCACCATTTGACTGAGATGAATATGATGTAGTGACTTCGTGTATAATTTCATATTGTGCTCATAATTTTTCAAATGGTTTTTTATACTCACCACCATGATCACTTTTTAGCACCTTGGTCTTTCTATTAAGTTAATTTTTAACTTCGTTCTTTTAGAGTTTAAATTTCTCTATTGTTTCATCTTGCTTTTAAGCAAATACTCATAGCAATATTTTGTGCTATCATTGATAAAGGTGATAAATATTTACTTTCGCCTCTTGTTTATATAAACTTTAAATCACACAATTCATTATGTACTAAATCAAAAGCTTCAATATTTCTTTCAATTGTTTGAAAAAATGATCTTGTTAATTTTAACTCAACATAAATTTCACATTTGTGTGGAATTAATATAGAATTAGGTATGTGATCCAAGTTAATTAACATTTTCAATGTATCATAATTAACATGACCTAGTACAGTACGCCATATATTGGAAGACTCAAGCAAGTAAGCAGAAGAAGTATTGTCATTCATCCTTTTGATTTTAGAAATATTGAGCTTAAATAGCCCATAAAGTACATAATTCTTTTCCATAGACATTCCACCCTTAGAGAAAACAACTTCATTTGATTCAATCACTATGTGGAATCCATGCTTATTAAGCAGTAAATCGAACACCAAATTCTTACGAATTTTGGCATGTGCAAAATATTATTTATAGTTAGCTCCTTACCAAAAGTCATGCTCAGTATCACTTTGCCTTCATTAAGGATCTCAGAAATGGTAGAATTGACCATGTATGAAGCTAAAGAACATCCCTTAGTCTGAGCACATATGCCTAGTGGCACTAGTATCCATCAGTTGCTCCGACTAGGTTCACCTCGGACATTATAACATGGAGTTCACAAACATCTTAGGTAATATCTTTCACAAGGTTAGTCTCATTGCTTTTCTTCTTCTTTGGTAGCTTACAATATGTAGATTTCTAATCTATCTTATCATAATTGTAGCATTTACCTTAGAATTCCTTCTTGAAATTTCCATCTTTTGGTCCCATATTGGTCTCTTTGATTTTTGTCTTCTTCGAACTTTGTCCATGCTCAATAACATTCGCCTTAGCCTCAGAAGGAATTAACCCTTTTTTATCTGAGTTCCTATTATCTTTTTCAATGTAAAGTCTAACAATTAACTTTTCATTTTTCATTTTTTTGCTTATGTTTTAGATAGCTTTCAAAATCATTTCATTTAGGGGTAGCATTTCAATGATAACAGCTACTTGGAAGGTTTCACTTAAGTTCATCCCTTTAAAATGAATCTCATAAAGAATCGCCAGGAGCTCTTGCAGCTGACTCACTGTAGTCTTGAAATCTACGATTTTATAATCAAGAAAAGTCACATTATGAATTTATTTGCACTAAATATTTTCATATTTGTATTTATTATCTAAGGACTCCCATAACTATTCAACAGTTTTCATAGCACTATACACATTGTATAGTGAGTTATGTAGCCTGTTTGTAACATAGTCCCTGCGAAAATCAAAATGATGTCATGTGTCATATGCAATTCTGATTTAAACATCTAGCTCATCCTCCTTAAGAGTGAGAGCATCCTCGAAAAGAAATCATGCAAGGTTCATGGTGGTCAAGTAGAAAAACATCTTTTGTTGCCACCTCTTGAAGTTTAAGCCATTTAACTTTTCAAGTTTTCCTCCATGATTCACTAAAATCAAAATTGGCATTATCACAATAGGTATCTATGCCGTAAAGTTTGTTGCCACCTCTTGAAGTTTAAGCCATTGAACTTTTCAAGTTTTCCTCCATGATTCACTAAAATCAAAATTGGCATTATCGCAATAGGTATCTATGCCATAAAGGATGACCCTTAAGTTTCATTGGTAGGAATTATAATATTTTCCATTTCTGAAAGAATAAAAATTAGATGTTAGAGTCACTAAAATAACTTTTATTTTACTAAAAATAAGCTCACAGTAAAGATTGATAATTATTTTTAATTTAGTTCTTTAAGTCCTCTACTATCCAAAATAGTGTATAATCACATATATATTAATCTTCTTGCTTAGGTTAAGTAATTATCCTTATTCCAAAACCTATCTAAAGTATAAAATCTGTTTTAAGATTATTAGTAATATAGGAAAATATTAGACATAATCTAACATAGATAAATGAAGTAGACAACTACAGTAGTTATAGAACATAAAATATAAAGAACATGAGTTGCAAGAAAACAACAGTAGAAATAGAAGCAGAGTCAGAAGATCTAAGGTCTGTGTTGGTACAGTATCCTTAAAACCAATTCACTGTCTCACCGCCAAAAGTGCTTGAGGATACTAGGTTTCTATCTCTCAAAATACAACATAGCACATAAATTTCATACACCAACAGTTGCTGCCTAAATGAATTAAATTGTGCAATGCTCTATCACAAGAAGGAAGAAGAAGAAGAAAGGTGTTTTTAGTGTATATGTGTTGAAGGAGATATCTCCTTTTATAGTAGAGAATGTGGGAGAATAAACTGTCAGATTTAATATCTATTATAAGCATCATTACACCTTAATTTTGTTTAATTATGCATTTTAATATATGTCATTCAATTACTTGATCTTTTTTCAATGTGCGATAACCCGCTTTTTTATTTTTCTTTTAAATTCTATTTATTCATTAATTATTTTGAATATATAAATATATCAATTTATAATTCTTATGTAGAAAAACATAAATTTGGTCCGATCTCCCACAATCAAATAGTGAAGCCCATCCAAAATAAGACCTCAAAATGACCATTTATGGAAATCTACATATCAATTTCCAACAAAAAGAAAAGCTATAAAATCATAAAATGGATATTGAACCAATTTATCAACAAAACAAGAACGATTCCAAAAGCAATCTTTTGAAAAAAAAAAAAAAAATTGTTCTACTTAATTTTTATCGATTGTTTCCTTTGACTGGTACAATTTGTGTGGCTGGCAGGAAGCTTGCTTCTGGTTCAATTATCAAACGACTCATTTTTGACACGTTTGGCCTCATAGCCATGTCTAATAAAAAAAAAATACAATTTTTTATAATATCACCTAATACTTTTAAAATAACATATAGTGTTTAAAATTGAATAAATTTTGTTCAATAGCACCTTTTAATTAAAATTAAGCTTCAAGTAAAGCTTAATTGATAATAAAATACCATATTACTTTAAAAAAAGTAATATTTGAGGACCTAATTTTAGTATTTTATCCATTAAATTATAAATTTGAGAAGTGACTTTCACCTTGTTTTCTTTCTATCTTGAGGTAAGATCGGCACTCCAAGGGAAAAAGGTGCTGAAAAAATTCAATTTAAATTATTAAATAATTATAATTTATAAAAATTAAAATAATATTTTATTATTTTTAAAAAGTTAAAATTATGAATGATTTAATTCAAAACTAAAAAAATAATATAAATCTATTCAAAAGAATATAAGTCAGAATTAATTCTGTCTAAAAATATCTAATTTAAAATTAGCCCGAATAAACTTATTGACCACTCTATTAACGCAAAAAGGGCAAGAAATATGGAAAATAGTGGTAGTATGATTATGATAGCTCAGAAACCGGCAGTGTTGCCCCTTGTATTATCCCACTTACTGTCAATAACAACATAACAGGTAACAATATTCTTCAGGGTCACTTTCAGACATATACAAGGCGAAACTATGTTGGGTCATAGCCCAAGGTTGTTTAGGAAAAAATTAAAAATAATATATGTAATTTTTACATAATTAAATAATTTTATATTTTTCTATTAAACTACTCGTTCAATTAAGCATTAAAAAAATAGTGTTTTCAAGCAGGAAAAAAAATTATTCTTTAACCTGAAGAGATAATATATTTATAGTATAACTAGAAATAACTAAAATTAGTTATAAATTCACACATTGCACAGGATGATTAAAATAATAATTTTAAATAAATTTAATATTTAAATTAATTAATTAATTAATTGAGTGATTAATGATTATTTTATTAAAAATTATTATCATGTAAATAAAATAATAACATAAATTTCTTAAAATTTATAATTATATAGAGAGATATTCATCACAAAGGATTATCTATTAATTCATACCTTCAATTTTAGATAGCATAGTTTAAAAGAAAGTTTATTAAATTTGAATGAAGTTGTTCCTGATAATCAATCAAATAAATTTCAATATTAAGTATTTCATGATCAAAAATAAAATTAATAGATAATTACAAATTATATATATATATATATGAAATAATTATAACAAAACATTATCTATTGATTAATATATTTGATTTTGTGTAACATAGTTTTAAGAGAAAAATTATTAAACTTGTATGAAATAATTTTTAATAATGTATTACACTATTTACTAGTTTTTATATATTTGAAATTTTGAATTTTAGCTTCTTGTTTAATATAATTACTTTTTAAGTTTTTCTAATTTTTTTGTTTAAAAGTTGTTCAAAATTTTTTCTTTTTAGATTGTTTCAATTTCCTGTTTAATTTTTTAAAAAATTTTCACTGTTTAGATTTTTTAATTTCTTATTTAAAAAGCCTTATATATGAAAATTAATTTTTAAAATTTTATATTTAGAATTTTTAATATGATAGTTTTTTGTAATATAATATAAAATAATGACTCTTGACAATGTTATACACAAGTATTTGATAAATGACAAACAATTATTTAAAATTAATTCTGAAATTGAAATTAATAATATATATTGATTTCTGGTTGTGTCACGTATACTATTATATGTGATGATGACAAACCTTATTATATAGGACAAAAAGACTAGGGCGTAAATGAATTAAATCTGTTTGTGTTTACTTGAAACTTAACTCAGTAAAAACTAATTCAAGCTTGACTCGTTTATTAAATGAACTTTAAAATTAAGCTTGAGTTTGACTCATTAATTTAATGAGTTAATCTCAAATTTATCAGTACTCGACTCGTAAACTTGTGATCCAAACTCGATAATAAATGTAATTATATATTTTTATTTATAATATGTATAAGAATACTTTTAAAAAATATATAGCAAATAATATGTATTTCATATTGTAATTTACATTTATAAAGTAATGTCTAATTTTTTATGTAAATATTAATAAATGTTAAAATAAAAATCTTAATTTTTTTTAAAAAATATTAATACTTTTATTTATAATTTAATTCTAACAAAAAATTTTTGCTCGCTTATGTTCACAAATTTATGCAATCTTGATAATACTCAACTAGAGTTTGACTCATTCATTAAATGATTTTCAAATATTCAACTCGAGTTTGACTCGTTTATAAATGAACTAAATTTGAGTAAATCAATATTCAACTCGACTCTATTCGTTTACGCCCCTGAAAAGAACCGCATGCCAAAGTAAAACTTTCTTGTCATTGTTGCAAAGTTTTTTCTTAAAAAAAACAAAAATATGTATCTGAACCTAAAAATAAACATTTTCTTGTTTACACGAGTCCAAATAAAATTAAGTTTTTTTTAGTTGATTCAATCCGAAAAATAATCTTTGCTCTTAATGTATGCATTCACCCTTAATTATGTTAGAAATAAAATTTGAATAGACATGATGGATGCCCAACAGCCTTTCTGCTAAATTCTTCTTTTTTGTCCAAATTTGATTTTTATAAGAAAAAGCCTATCACAAAGGAATAAAGTTTCTACTTTTCCATCTTTTCTCTCTAGAATTATATAATTTAGATTATCTTATTCTATAGATCAATTCTCATATTATTCACATTTATAACTAAAATTGACTATTAGACTTTTATTGTTTTATTTTACTATTTTTTTAATTATTTAATTATTTAATTTCAACTCAATCTGATATCATTTTCACACCAAATTAAAATAAAATTTTCAACTCAATCTCATCTCATTGTCAAACCAAATTAAAAGAAAAATCAATTTGATATTAATAAATATCTTACGAACAATAATTTTTTTTTTCTAATAATTACTTTCTAATAGAAAAACATGATCTTAAACATGGTTTTTTTTTTTTCCTTTCAATTTTTATCTTTGCATTTATTTAGTATATTTATAAATTATAATAATGATGAAACAACATGACAAGAAAAAAAGGCTATTGAAAATGAAAAGCTGTTTAGATGAAAACCAAAAGAATATGTAATCAAATCAAACTAAAAGATAGATAGTTGCTAGAAGCCCCCTCTAACAGAATCAAAGGGACAAAAAGAACACACATATATATAGAGGGTGTGTTATGTAGATTAAAATTGAAGGAACATATATTCTTATGATCTGAGGAGATGGAAAAGGCACGCACAGTTGGTATAGGTATGGACTACTCAGATACAAGCAAGGCAGCTCTCCGTTGGCCAGCAGAAAATCTGATTGATGCTGGTGATACCATCATCCTCATCCAAGTTCAGCCACCAAAAGCTGGTCATACCAGGAAACAGCTTTTCGAAGCCACTGGATCACGTATAGTGATTTATTTTTGTTGGAGCTGAGAATAATTATAATGATTTAATTTTTTTTATTAATCAGCTTTGTTATTGAATTTTTTGGTGCATGGTCATGTAGCTTTAGTTCCTCTTGAGGAATTCAGGGAGATCAATTATTCCAAGCAGTATGGACTCACTCCTGATCCTGAGGTTCTTGGTATTCTTGATACAGTGTCGAGGACAAAGGGGTATGTACGATAATTTATTTATATATAATCAATGAAATGATTCTTTCCAAGTGAATCATTATGTAGGGGTTCGAATAATACAGATTTAGTATCATTTTTATTTTTTAAAAAAATAAAAAATAAGATTTTGAAAAATATTGTTTTCTATGTTTTATTTCCAAAATGTTTTTTTCTTAAATATGAAAAATCATGTTTCTAACAGTGTGTTTTAGTATTTATTTTTTAAATTTAAATAAAAATAAAAAATCAAAGCAAATCCAAACATCAATAAAATATTATGGATAAATCAATAGTTCAAGTCATATTCTCATAATCAATTTTTCTCATAAGAGAACTAACTTTTAACTATTTTTGTTTTTTTTTTAAAAAAAAAAAAGAAGAAGAAAGAACATAAAAGGATTATATACAATGATGTATGGAAGTTGTTGTAAATGGAGGTGCAGGCCAAAGTGGTAGCAAAGGTGTACTGGGGAGATCCAAGGGATAAGCTGTGTGATGCTGTGGAAAACCTCAAGCTTGATTCACTTGTCATTGGAAGCAGGGGTTTAGGCCCCATCAAAAGGTATAGAATTGTCTTTTCTTCTTTTAAAATTTATTTTTTGTTTCCATCACTATTATTCTAAATAGAGGTGGTAATTTTTATGTTGATTCTAAAATTTAATCGATTCATTTGGAAAAGTGCTTCGAATTTATTTCAATTTAAGAAAAAATTTAATGTAATTCAAATAAAAATGATTTAAAAGTTTTTTACCAAATTTGATTCAACCCATAATTTTATTTCAATTAATCTGATCTAAATTTGATTCAATTTAAATTATTAAAATATATAAATTTTATTTAAAAATTTTCTTTACTGAAAAAAGTTTAAATTATGAGAGATCTCATCCTATCCATCTAAATTTTTTTTACAAAAAAAAGGCTCAATTTCTTCTTATTTTTGATTGGATGACTCAATACAATTCGATTCAAAGTAAAAAGACATAATATGAAATTAACCTAACTTAAAAATAATTTAATTCAAAATTGATCCATTTAAATTTATTTTATCCGTCTCGTTTGTCACTTCTAATTGTAAATATCAGCACATGGAATTTGTGTTCTGTGAAATTGATAAAAAGAAATATCATTTATACACATGCTGTTGTTTTAATCTAATTACCACCTCGCCTATTTTCATTAATGGAGATGGAAGACTTTAACCTAATGTCATGCTTCTTATGTTTCTTTGGGGTGATGATGGTCTGTCGTTCACATACCATATCAACGAAT
>CATIWR010477887.1:0-13225 GCA_949677035.1 Omphalea diandra | reverse complement strand
TCAAGATGGCAGCAGGCTTTGGGCAATTGATAAACCTAATATTGCTCAGCCCCCTCGTGGGTGGCAACGGCTGCTGCGAATTAGAGGTGAAGGAAGTACCAAATTTGCTGATGTGTACGTGTCTATTTCTATCTGTTTGAATATTTGCAGTTTTGTTATGCAAAATTTTCAATTTTTCTGAAAAATTTGTGGTTTGTTGGCCAGATGTAATAAAAAACTTATGCTCTAGCATATTGGTAAACTAGAGAGGAACATATACAGTTCCAATGTTACTTCTAAGTATGGCCCTTCTCTCCCATGTATGTGCATATTATCTAGAGTATGAGAATTTGATCTGAACATATTGTGGAAAGAGTGAATTGGAGAACTGTCCTACCCACCCAACACCCCCTCTCCTCTGTTTTTTGGGTTCTATTCTAGAATCCTTTCCAGCAACAACATTATTTGTTCTCATTCTGCTTCTGATTCATAATTGTTTTTGAAAATTTCTGCTTTATATATGTTTGCAATTGTGATCATTCTATTGCAACTGTGGAGGAGGAGAGAAGGTGATGGAGGAAGCTATGGAGCAGTCTGAAGAACTTTATGGAATATATCTCAATGCAATTTGTACAATGAACTAGCAATAGGAAAACTAAACTACTGTGTGGAACACTATTATTTTACACATTATTCACTGTCTGGTCTTGTTATGCTTCTCTAGTCAGCAAGGTGCTTATCTGCTGTAAGTGATATATTGCTCATTTGAAATCCTGTCTACTCTTTTTCCTTTTAGCGTAGCAAGTTTTATAGGAATAATATTATAATTTTTCTTTTTAATTCTTCCTCTTCTTTTATTAGATGAGATTGTGTTTCCTCTGCTTTGTTCCTGCCTCTTTCTACTTTATTCACATAAAAATCATTGTCAATGGTGACAAAAAGGAAAAAGGATGGAAAAATAAGAGAGCCAATTTTTTACTATTACTTTTTGCTTTGGCTTTTATCATTAGGATGGGTTCAGAAAGTTGTAGCCTAGGTTAGGATCAGATAGTGCAGCAATAAGGTAAAACTTTTTTTATGGAACTCTCTTGGCACACATGTACTATTGCAAGCCTTTCAGCACCTGTGATTGGATTTATCACAGCTACTCTTTGGTTTTCATTTTATTGTTTCTCTTAGAACTCTATGTTTAGCTGGTTAGCACTGTCCTAACTTTTCTTTCCTTGTCCATTTCCATTCCTATATTTTGAACTTATTTTCTTGAAGTTGTATATCAACTGATTTCAACTTCGTATTTTCCTATTGTCTTTACAAGAGCATGCCTTTGTTTGAATCCATCGCATCAAATTTGACATGGGAATTTTAAAATTTTGAATGCTGTTAAGGCAACTTTTTACGTTCCTAGCTAGATCTTGACAGCCAAGTTAGGCTCCATTACGAGAAGTGGGGGCAGAACTTAGCTCATTGCAAGCATACAACAAAATGCATTTGAGAAACAAAAGAACGTAGAAGAGGCAAAATGATCTGAATCTAACAAACATGAAACTCTCTTAGTTTCCTGCTTGTTGCAATTTGGTTTTGGTTGCTTTGCAGTGTCCTCATTACTCTGGTCTTTAGATGGTTTAAGTTGGAGCTTGTGCGCTGTTATTTTTATGATATGTTTTGATATGAGAAGCTGTATTTATAGATTTTTCAGCTTGTCCTTGTATCTGTAGCCAATGCAAGGATATTCAATCAGGCCATCATCAATTTTTTTTGCCTGTTCTAAATATTTTCAGGTACTATCAAGCACCATCAGGCAAGAGACTTCGCTCAATGGTAGAGATCCAAAAGTATGTTACATAAAACATTCCTCACATATTGACATCTCATTTTTTTGTCACATTCTTACTTCTTACATACATTTGTTGCCAGATACTTTGTTTGATGGTCTTACTCTTGCTGTATTAAAACTTTGATTTTGTAGGTACTTAGTGGAACATCCCGAGTATTTTCAAGATGGTGTAACTCTTTCACGATTTTCATTTCAAACCCCAAAACCATGGCAGGAAAATTATGTGAGGAAGCGTCCTGCCCGTCTAACAACTTCATGTGGCGATGCTAGACTTCTTGAGCCTAGTGAAGGTATGCAAATTAACCTGAATATCTAATTGACTTGATGGCACAAACTAGAGGATCTGCTTTCATATCTGTAAGGGCACTTGCTCCAATGAAAAAATATATTGCATCCACTCCAGGCCCAGTTATATATGCATGAGGCTAAAAAGTCCATAATATGTCCTACCAAATGTACAATTGATCAATTGGGTGTAACTGACCTTGTGTTTTCAAAATTGATTTTAAGATTGGCCGCTATAGATAAGGATTTAAGCGGCAATCGATTTTTCTTGTTATGGTACTGTGATTTCAAGATCTGGATAATAGCTTGCAGGATGTCTCTCAAATGGTTACTGCTCTAACATCCCCCTCAATCCCTCACCCACCATGACCACAAAGAAAAACTAAGGAGGGAGTATGTGAGGTAGGAGTACCTGGGGGCTGCAGTTGTCTGGAGACCTTGTTTATTCATAGTGTCTGACAGGTTTTCTTTCTTCCTTTAGTGCCGTAGCATTTAGAGGCTTTTTTTAAGCTTTTACTTTTTTTATCACTCACTGTAACTCTATTCTCCAACAACATACTACAGAACTTCCTTCTCCATTTTTGACTTGGCAATGCATTTTTTCCTTTCTTTTTATTAGCAGTTCATCATCCCATGCTTCTCAGCCCCTTTGCCCGACTCCTGTAACTTATATGAATTCTTTTTTTTAACATGACTTGCTCTTAAAATTGCGTCTATGATGTATCATTGTTTAAAGAACTGGCTTATATAATGACAAAGGAGATAGGATTTGCTCTCTTTACTTTTTGTGCATATTAATTTACTGATTAGCATGATTTCTTGACATCCAAATAAAATGTCATTGTTTGGGCACAGTGAATCCCCTTTCATTGGCAGGTCCAGATGATTGTACAGATATGCAGCTTGGCAGGCCAGCACTCCCACCTCCCTCATCCTTAGAAGCTCCTAGTTCTGATCCTTCTGATCAACCAGTAAAGAAGCAGGCAAGGAGAGCATCTTCATAACATGTGCATAGTCGGAATATGAAATATTATCAGGGTGAGTTGTGGTTATGACCTGTGGGGCTTGCTCAATATCCTTTTTTGGTGACTGCATTTGCATCATTTTGCTCCCCATGTTATGCTTTATGATTTAGTAAAACATCTTTTTTGAGCGAGGAAGATCCTTCGTATAGAAAGGGGGAAAATGGTGGGACAGAATGCAAAGGCAATATATATATATATGTTTGACTATTTGAAATGTGAAAAGGAAAACAGTTAATGCACAAGGAAATCTAATATATTGGTTCACCTCTGATCCTGGATCCATCTACCATCATGGACCATTTCAGATTTTAGTTGACTGGTGGAACAAGGTGTGGAATGGGAATTACGTGGAGATCATTTTTCCTTGCCACCGTAGGTCCAAAATGTTCAGTCATGTCAAGATTTTCTGGTTGCATTCCATTAGGAAGTTTCCAATCAAAGCAATAGAGCAATTTTGCAGGAGGAAACTCCACATTAGCCATACCAAACAACATTCCTGGACATATCGTCCTTCCAGCGCCAAATGGGATGTACTCAGTGTGTCCCCTTATAATCGATAGAACCATCTATAAATCTCTCTGGACAAAATTTCTCTCTGTCAGTCCAATAAGTGGGGTCTCCCAATTTCCCATTCATTCACAACAACCTTGGTTTTGACTGGAATGTCACAACCATTACGTACACATGCCTCCCTGCTTTCTTTTGCAATTAGTACAACAGGAGGATGTAATAGTAGAGTTTCTTTGATAACTGCATTTAATTAATGTAATGCTACAAGGCCAACTTCATCAACATATCCTTTTTTAATTATCATAATAAAATTTTGGTTATATTTCAGTGACTATGGGTTAATTACCCCAATTAAAAATAAATTAACATAAAATTTAAATTCAAGTCCAAACTGAATTAATCAAACATTAAAAAAAAGATTATATTAACTTCTAAAATCCAAACAATTTCAAGTTTTAATACAATTACTCAATCTTTTTAATTTTCATAAAATTAGCTAAAATTAATAAAATTTTGATAAAATTAGTTAATCCTTTTAATTTTGGTAAATTAGCTAAAACTAATAAAACTTTGATAAATCTAGCTAAAATTTAAATTGACTAAAATTGGATGATGTGTTGCATTAAAATATTGAGCTACAATAATATTAATTGATGTTAGTAATTAATGTTAATTGATTTTACTAATTGTTTTCATAAAAATTCATATCAGTTGATTTGTCACGTCACATGATATATTATTTTATTTTGATCAATTTAAAAATATTAAATTAAAATAATATTAATTAATATTAGTAATTAATGTTAACTGATTTTACTATTTTTTTATAAAAATTCATGTCAGTTGGTTTGTCATGTTACGTGATATATCATTATATCATTGATTGATTTTAAAATTTTGAGATAAAATAATATTAATTGATATTAGTAATTAATATTAACTGATTTTACTAATTTTTTTATAAAAATTTTTGTTAGTTAATTTGTTATGTGATATATCATTTTATCTTAATCAATTTGAATTTAGTTAGATTTGTAAAATTTTATTAATTTTGCTTAATTTTACCAAAATTAAAAAAAAAATTGATTAATTTTATCAAAATTTTATTAGTTTGGTTAATTTTTTCAAAATTAAAAGAATTAATCAATTTTGACAAAACATGAAAGGATTGAATTCTAGGAGTCAATAAAAAAAAAAAAAAAAAAAAAAAAAAACTTAACTATGAAGGAATATACTAACCACGATAACTACTTTTATATTATCAGTTGTCAAATAGAATTCAAGGTCTCCATGTTCCGAAACATCTAATAGAACATCAACAAGATCTTTTGCTTCATCCTCAGCACTGGATACTGATATTGCCCTTCTTGATTTGTGGTCATCAATAATGTTTTCCAATTTCATATCACATTTTGTTTCAGTACATTATAAAGTCCTTCCGTTAAATTTATATGAACGTCGTAAAGATAAGTGTGATGGGGTAAATAGAATAAATGTGATAGACTTTTTAGTGTAACAGGATAAATGTGATAGATGACTTAATACAATATTTTAAAAAGTGATTGACAATTTAGTTGAAGATGATAAACATGAAGGAATTCAAAGTAATTAACTCAATAAACTACAAACCTCACTTCTTACCATATTTTCTTTGATTAACGAAAAAATAACATTTTTAATATCAAATAATTTTTTAGTGTAATGAGACAAATGCGTGACATATTTTGGTATAACCATAAAAAATAAGTAATGATTTAGTTAAATATCACAAATATTAAGGGGTTTAAAGTAATTAATCATTTTAAAATTATAAAATTTTATTATAACAAAAATACCCTTAAATAAAATATATTTTTTCATTTTAGTTTCTTTTTTTATTTGTCACTCTCTTCTTTTTCTTTCTTTCTTTTTTTTTTTCTCTCTACTCTTTCTTCTCTTTTATGTGTTTTTTTATGTTTAGAAAAATTATAAAAAATAATACAGAAATATTTTTTTACAATAAAATATTTTATTAAATTTTGCACTTGGATCAAACATAAAATTTATTTCTTTTGAAAATGAGTTCTATTTTCATTTTGTAATATACTAAATATGGAAATTATTCTACAAATAAATTTTGTAAGAAATATATTTACAAATGAAATGAGTTTTAAATTAAAATTGAACCAAATATTGTATAAATCTTATGATTCGCAACAACAAAATTTTTGATCATGTAAGATTTTATTTATGTCAACTTATGCGCACTAAAATATGATTTTATTTATGTTGATTTGTGCACACTAAAATATGTAGTCAACTCAATATGATTAAGATATTTATCAAATTCAAATATAATAATAATTATAAAAAATTAACTAATAATAATTCAGTTTTTTTTATAATAAAATTTTTTTTATCAATAAGTGAATAAGTGTATAGAATAACTAATAAATTTGCCCAATCAAGTCAACTTTTTTTTGCTATATATAATGTATCTTTCTACATCATGTGCAAAACCAGCAAAAATATTACGGAATTATATCTTTCTATATCATGTGCCAAACCATTTGTTCCGATTCAAATTGTTAAATTTTTCCAATTTAAAATTAAAATATCCTCAAATATATCAAATTAAAATTTTCCTAAATCTATTATCATGAAGAAATAAATTTATATTAACCATTCTATTTTTATTTAAATTTGTCATATACATTCTCAATATACCTAAGAATAAATTTCAAACTTTTTCCTTATATTTCTAATCAGTTTTTATTTTTAGAAGTTTTTAGCTAATTTAATAACAAACTGAAATTATCAATAATGGGATTGAAACTAATATATATAAAGGTGGCAAATGGGTCGAATCATTTTCAAGTCATGTCTTTTTTGTGGTTTGGATTGCTTCAACTTGCAGAAAAGTCACGTCTAATCATCGATTCAAGGTATATAACAAAATTTAGGTTATTTTCAAATCAAGTTACTTATGATTTTAATTTTTAAAAATAAAAAATATTTTTTAATTTTTAAATAAAATTTAGATAATTTTCAATCATTTAAATCCAATAATCCAAATTTGACCTATGAATTGAATTGAGTTTGATTTGAAAATTTTGAGTCATTTAGAATTTTTTTTTTCGAATTAGACTGAATTTAAATCAATTCTTTTAGACATATTCAAATTGAATTTCAGATTAAGTTAAAAATTACATTTCTAAATATGTACTATTTGGCATGGATTGAAGATTTTATTTGAACTCAAATTCTTTTTTTTTTTTTGGTCAAAGGGATATGCATTAAGAAACCAAAGAACAATCGATAATATTTACAAGCTTCATGAGGGATTAGAAACCCAAGCAAAGTAAAGACTCCTTTTTTGAGCTCTTTTGACAACCAATGAGTAGGTTGGTTTTGGTTTTACTTACCATAAATACTCTGATAGAAGAAAGATAAAAGAGTCTCTCCTTACTTGAGCTATTAGTCCGCTAATCACCCAGGGAGTACTCTATGGTTTAGTGACACAACATATACAAAAGTAAAAAATGTTAATCTGAGAGGCAAACCAAAAAGCAAGACACAATAATTGAGCATCAACATGGAGCTTTGATAAGATTGGTTTGTAGCAAGTGATGCCATGTACAATTCGATGCTCATTGTTCAACATCAGGATGGCAAGGCTAGCTTGTTTAGTTGCACTTTGAAAACTAAGGGCAATAAAAATTCTATGCTAGAACCACACCCAATTAGTCTCCTTTATTAGCTGCATAAGTGAAAACCTATAGTAGAATGTTTAGAATTCAACGTAATAAATTCAGCTACAGTATAATTTGCATGTTTGGCCATGACTATGACATCCTTAGGATGATGCCTAAAGAGAGATTCATTATGAGTGGACCAAATAAACCAAACCATGAATCCAATTTTGGTCCAAACATGGTTCTTTGGCATGATTTTCCAGGTCTTAATTATATTTAAAAACCAATTTTGAGTGACAAAGATGTTGGGATAGAGGGATTATAGTGAAGCATTAAGGTAAACCAAATCTTCTTCACCACCTTACAATCCAAAAAAAGATGGGAAGGAGTTTCGGGAGATTCCGAACACAAAGAACATAGTACAATGATGGTAAAGCCTCTCTTACACAAGACATCCCTCATAGAGATGGTTCTTCTAAAGAGTTTCCATAGAAATATCTTAATTTTTGGTAGAAGGGAGATATTCCATAGAAATTTCTAGAAACTAAAATCAAATCCAATAGTTGAAGAACTTGGAGGCATTTGTAAGTCATTTCTCTTTAGTACAAAATATGCTAATTTAACAGCAAATGTTCCAGATTGATTAGGCACCAAAATCTAATTATCAGAGATGTTGGGGTTGCCAATTGGGGCAACTTGAATGGCTAAGATTTCTTAAGGGGAAAAATATTTAGGGAGGATGGATGGCCACCAATCTCCCTCCTTAATAATATCACAAACTCTACTAATAGGATAATAATTAGGCCTAAAACAGCATAAAGAGAAGTTAGGAAGACTTGGAAGCCAAGGATGATCCCATAAGAAAGTTGATTGACCATTATTTTTCTGCCTTAAAGATCCCTACTTCAAGAGACTTCTAGCAGCTAACAAACTATGCCAACCCACAAAGATCTATACCCTGTTTTTGCATCCCAATAGTAACCATGGAAAAAATAAAGTGCCGTCATTAACCTTGCCCATACTAAATGGGTTTCTAAGCCTACTTGGCTTGGAGGGCAATGTTAAAATGATAAATGTCCCTAAAACCCAAACCTTTACGTAATTTTGGTCGAGTAAAAACACTTCAACTGTCTTAATAAAGTTTTCTATTTTCAATATTTTGATGTCTTTAGAATCTCACAAAAATAGAATCTATTTTAGAATAAAGAGATTTCGATAAGAGAAAACAAGTAAGGGCATAAGTAGGGATTACAGTCAATACCGATCTAAGCATAAATAACCTCCCTTCCCTTTTGAGATAGGAAAAGATGACTCCTATTTTCTACCTTCTTAATTATGTCCATAATAAAGTGGAAGGTTTGGATTTTACTATTGCCCTAAAAGGCAGGAAGCTTAGATATTGATCACGTGTTGCCATAGTTTTTATGCCAATTAGGATCTAAATTTGTTCCTTAATGTAAGGCTAAATAGATATGCCATAAATGATGGCAAATTTAGAAAAGTTAAACAACTAGGCTAATGCTTGCTAGAAAGATGTGAGCAGGGAATTAACTATTTGAATTTGTTAAGAATAAGTGTGTAGCACCAGAAAAATGTCATCTGCAAAATAATAAATGAGATAAAGGCGATAATCTTTTTATTTAATCTAACTTATAAGAGTAATTGATGAGAAATAACACTTCTAATATAGGCAATGAAAAGCATTGTAATGAAGAGAAAAATATACGGGATAGAGGGTTCCCTTATTGAAGGCCTCTAGTTGGGTTAAAGTAGGATGTAACTCCCTTATTAAAAGAAATAACGTAGGAGACCATAGACACATTGCATTATGATATGAATAATGTGAGAATGAAAACCCATTTGAAAAAGAACAACTTTTAAAAAGTCTTAATTCACTCGATCATAAGTTTTAGATATGTCAAGTTTTATGGCTAGCAAAGCTTGATGAGGGTAAGAAGGCTTTTTTCATAGCATTAAAAAATTTCGCGGACAATTAAAAAATTGTCCTAAATATACCTTCCTGGAACAAAGGTTGACTAGCTCTCATCCACTAGTTAGGAAAGAAAAGGTTTAATCTGTTAACAAATACCTTAGAAATAATTTTATAGCTTACGTTACATTGGTTGATTGGCCTATATTAGTCAATTTTCTCAGGGTTACTCAACTTTGAGATCAAGACAATATGGGTTTGATTAATTTTCCAAAGCAGGAATTTCTATTCCTAGAATTGATTAACAACATAAAAGATATCAAGCTTAAGGATATCCCAAAATTTTTGGTGGAAAATAGTTGGGTATTCATCAGGCCTCGGGGCCTTCTAACTATCCATGCTAAAGATAAAAGCTTTAATTTCATCAAAGGTGACAAGTTGAAGCAAATGATTATTCATTTCAGAAGTAACTAATGGGTTAATACAATCAAGCACTATCATGCTTTCATTGGAATAAAGATTAATAAAATGGTTTAGAACATGTACCTCTAGGTCATGATGATATAAAACCCAACCTTCTTATGTTTTGAGAGCCATAATGTCATTTAGACTTCTTTTTTGATAGTAGAGGCATGAAAGAATCGTGTATTCTGATCTCCCTCCTTAAGCCATTAAATTCGAGACCTCTGATGTGAGTACTTCTCCTTTAAACTCTAAAGCTTATCTAGTTCCTTGACGAGAACTCAATCTTCATTTTGATTTAAAGGCATTTCCTCCCCATTTGCTTTGAGAAGTCCCATTATATGATTTATCTTTGCCCAAGTGTTACTAATATTTTGATGGTGCTAACTCCATAATCTATTCCCATATTGCATCAACTTCTGGGAAAATTTATATTGATATGATCCTAGGATATGATGAGCCCAAGAATCTGTAATCACCTAACCTAATTCATGGTATTCCATCTAGAGAGATTTAAACCTAAATAGTCACTTTCAAATACATACTTGAAAGAAGAGAAATAAAATGAGAGGTCGATGATCCGAGCCTTGCATACTAGCATGATGAATAAGAGCATATTTAAAATTTAAACACCAATTTATATTAGGATAACCTTTATCGATTCTTTATAATATTTATACTTCCTCATTTCTTTTATTAGAGCACGTGAATCCTGGGCCTTTAAATTAAATTTCTATGAGGCCACAGTTTAGTGCCCAATTGCTCAAAATGTCCAATTGTGCTTGGGATGGTTTACAATCCCTAGACTTGTCATCCTGTGAATCAATGGCATTGAAATCCCCTAATACAAGCCACAGGGTATCGTTTTAAATATGCCACTATTAAATATCATATCCATGTACTCAGTTTGAGGCTCTCTATAAAAGAAAGTGCTAACCCAAGTTTTAGGGGAAAAAGCCATGTACAAAAGGTATGTATCCAATAAGGACAGGAATTCATTATACATATAGTGACGTCTTATGTCTAACATAAAGCTAACCCTCTTATTGTGCCTTGAGGATTTACATAAAAACTACTCACAAGACCCATTTTCTTTTGTAATTTGTCAAGGTTTTCCATTTGCCTTTTTGTTTCAGACAAAAAGAACGATAGGCTTATTTGAGGCCTTTGAGACAGCGAATTATCAAGGTTCACCCCATGCCTTGACAATTCCATTCCAGGTAACTCTTAGCTACATTGTGGCTTTAGGTGAGTGAACAATGTCATTTATTACAGAAAAGTCTTCGGCATAAGGATGTTTTTTATAAGCTCTGCCTGATTTTGTTGATTGCCAAGGTCTACCAAAATCTAGATGCTACCAAGATCTTTTAATTCTTTAATCCACAACATTTTGGAGGATTTAGCTAATTGCTTGAGTCGTCATTTCTTAAAAATGTCTACAATAATTGCCTTTTTGCTTTCATCATCCGTGCACGTAGTACTGTTAATCAATTCTTCAATTTGCGTCTCATCTTTGGAGGATTAGCTAATCAAATTACTCAATCCCTTTAGCAAAGGGCTTGGCCTATTAATCCTTTTGAATTATTGCGTTTGCCTCACATTAAGCCCCTAAGGCCTTTATTGGGCTAAAGATAGGCTTGGTATAAATATAAGTTCAATAAAATGTAATGGAATGGCATCTTCCTCATCTTTATTGGACTCTAAAGAGACATTCAGGCATGTTTCACATGCCTGGTCCAAGTTGTCTCTATCCCAATCAGACACATGATCCATAAGTGTAATTTCCACAGTTGTTAGTTTCATCATGGCATTGAACCACCAATTTGTTTCCTCTGAGCCTTAATGATTATAATCTGACTGATGTTTTCAAGTATAGTATCTTATAAAGCTTTTACTTCTAGCATCCCTTTGATCCTTGTGCCTTCCAAAACCTTCAAAGCTTCAAAAGATTTCAGGTGAAATAACTCACCCTGAGTCAACTCAATCCCCTCCTAATCTCTTCCACATGTTCTCATCATAAAGCAATAACTACATTTTTGGAATTTTGAACAATCTAGGATTTGTTGTAGTTTTATGCCAAGCACTATACCTAAGATCTCCATAAGCTAATAATTCTTGGTACTCTGTTTCATCTTGATAAGAGCAATTGTGAATGATATGCTTCATACGTCTACAGAAAAAGCAAAAATCAGTTAACTTTTCATATTTAAAATAGATCCCGTCACTCTCTCGCAATATCTTGAAAGAAGAAGAATGGTTAATATTGTGGTTATTGAAAAATCCAATAGGTAGATGTTGTTGAACATTAACCCAGACTTTAATCTTTATTTGAAAAAGATGTCTGGCTAGAATTGGACATTCCTCTATAGCTAAGAGTTCTTCAAACATGCGACTAATAGTAATAACATTCTCAAAATTTATCTGATTTGGTGGTAGACCATGAAATTCCTCTTAAAATGGAGTATTCATAAACTCAATTTTGTCTACTGTCCCATCAACAGGCCATTCTTCCAAGAGCATGAGAGAGTTTGACATGAGCCATAACATACCCTCCCAAACATGTTTCATCTCATCTTTATCCCCAAAAGTAAGAATGGATACCTATTTATGTCGTTGTATCTCAACGTCAGCCTTTAATCTCCAAATTTTTATAACATCATTTTTATGGCTTTAATAGCGATGTTACGATGAAGTAATAGCTTTGCAACCTATATCAGATCTTAATGTAGCTCTGCATTATTGAGTCTGTTTTGAGATAAAGAATTTTCTCCGAACAACATAATTTCTTAGTTTTTGAAACTAAATCTTGCATTTCTAGTTCAGGGGATGATAAAGCCTTTTTTTTTACTAAACTATTACCCCCACTTAAAGAGTTCGTGATTGAGGAAAGACATCGTAGGACTAGCAAACAACGTTTGCAATAACTCCTCACCTAACTTGCTACTAATACAAGCTGGTGTGGCTAAATAGTTACTCTGAGATCACTTGCACAAAACATAGATCTGAATGATAAAAAACAGACCTAGACAAAAGGTATAAGGAGAGACAAAACAAACCCATTTGAACTCAAATTTTTGATTCATGAATCAAAACTAGTTTTTTTTTTTAATAATTTATGAGGCCTAGACATTTTATAGTGGTGGAGATGGAACCATTATTTTATTTGGACTTTCATCTCATTTTTTAGATTTTAGTCTAACAATAAAACTTACTTCTTTCTACTATTTTATTAGGACCCATCACCAATAACAACGATTAAATTTGTAAAATAACACATAAAAAATCAACAATATATATAATTCTATTCTCAAAATTATTATAAAAAATTAAGATATATATCAATGATCAAAATTATTATAACAACGATCAAAATTCTTCCAATTCTTTGTGTTGAACTAGGATAATCAATCCTAGGTTTAAAACCTCTTTTGATCTTGACAAAGCAGATTGATCATCACTAATGTTTCAAACAAGTGTTGTTATTGCAGAATTGAATCAATCCCTCAAGAAGAAATGAAGAAGTTGA